>JAANSQ010000060.1:0-53350 GCA_036850885.1 Lepidocyrtinus dapeste
GACTGATCATAGCCATCCAATCCAAAGAATTGATCCCATGAATTCATATAAAATAATATTAAAACTGTTCGTAGAAAAAAGCATTGGAAGAGGAACAAAACATCTTGTACACATTTAAATTAAAACTCGACGCGAGCGAAATATCTGTTTAATCGAGCCTTGTCTGTTAGATAGGAACCTCGAACAAAAACCCGTGTTAGTTAGACGGTTCCTCTCTTGGCTTCCCTCTCTTCAGTTTAGGTTATTTTGAAATCATTCGTGAGTTTATGAGGTGAGTCCAGTTTTACCCTCGCTCGTCTCGTTTGCTTTTTGTAAAAAGTCCCTATCCCTCATTTTTGCTTCGTGTGCACTTTTTCAGGAGCTCTTCTTCCTGTGTGTCTGTGTGCTAGGATATATGGTTGTCTATCTTGGCACTTTGTGTAGAAACTTTACACGAAAGAAAACTGGCTGAGTTCTCCCGTCTTTTGTGTTCATCTTGCGTGGATGATGGTATAAGCAAGCTCAGGTTTTTCTTTCGCAACCACCACCAACCACCGCTTCTGTAAAAGAGGTACAAGTTGGTTGGACCCTCTTTCCGCTCATGCCAGTTCCCAAACTGCTTCCAGCATCACCGGACGTGCCTTTTTACCCTTCCGTGAGTGAACTGAAGAACGAGTCGAGTGCTTTGTTCACCAAGTGTAACGAAAAAGTTTCATGTGTTTTATGTACGGAGGTGTAGTTCATAGCTTTCTTTCTAGCTTACGCAAACGCGTGCTCTTTTTCATTGGTTTCCTTCTCCCGTGAATTTTAAGATTTAAATGGACCTGATCAAAAGACAGCTTCAAGAGGAAAAACAAAAGTTAATGGCCGTTGTTCACGTTTTTGAAAAAAAGAAGAATATCCTGTGCAGATAAATGAATCTTGTTAGTCTGTTTTTGCAGTTTTCGTTTCCGGAATGAAGCTATGCTTACATGAAGCAACGCACTGCGCTTCTTAAGTAGAGGGTGAAAACTCTGGGGCATTATAATAAATACATGAACTAACTACTATAAGTTGACTTCGTGCTTTGCTCTAAAATTTTTATGATATAGTGCAGAAGTGCTTGCAATCAAACTTTTCATTTATAAACAATCACTACTTGTTGGACCCGGGTAAAAATAACCTAATACTTTTGTTCGGAAGATTTTATTATTTTTTTAAAATAACATTTACAAGTGAAACCATCCAATATGGCTACTTCAATGGCACTTGGAGGCAGCAAAGCAATGACACTTGGTTTAGGGAACGGCTCCCCAATAATTGGGGGCGGAGTGACACACAATCCAATAGGTTCAATTGGGAATTTAACCCCTTCACACAATGGCATAAAATACTGTTCATCGGGACTTGGGAGTGCTACCAGTTCAATCCACTCTCCAGTCTCAACTCCAAGCTCAACTCCAAACAGCGCGATAATCAGTAACACTACGACCTCCGGGTCGCTCAGTAAATGTCCCTCGTCTGTGAACAACAATTTAATGAATTCAAACATTACATCAGGCAGCATGTCTCTGGGAAATGGTAACACCAACTCAGATATTTTTGGATCAAAGTGCAAAAGAAAAATCAACTTTTCAAATTTGGGAATGCCAGGAAGGGCTCATCAGCCTGCCACCGTGGCTAGGAGAAATGCAAGGGAACGCAATCGTGTAAAACAGGTAAGGAAAATGACGGTTCTTATAATTTTAATTCCTACAACATTTGGCACCCTGGACTAGGTCATTGAAATCTTTCAAGGCAAGTTTGATTGAACTTGAAGATAAAAATATGCAATACATGCATAGCATGTCTAATTACCCTTCCATCCTTGACGTGCTATTCTATTTCATGCATCTTAAAAATTATGTTGTTTTTAACGGCAAGAGAACAGTTAAATGGTAATATTTGTTTGGTAGTATGTGCCTACCTGCTGGCGTCGTTTCTGTACCTACTTGATTCCTTCCTTAAAACAAATCTGTAAGTCTGGTATTAAAAAATGCTAACTGCTTGCCCAAAGCGCTGCAGAACTCTCGTTTATCCATCTGCTGCCTGAATTTGTTTGATGGTGTTTGACTTGTTCGTCCTCAAAAGCCACAGTAGTTCAAGGTATTCGTGATTTCGTGAGGCGAAATCCCTAACCAGCTCATCTTACCTTCTGTCGCCGTTTCCCTGCCAAAAAAACTGGACTCCGTTTCAAGATAATGACGCTGAAAATTAATGTAATACGTAAGAGCACAATGTCATACTCCATTAATATTATCACGATCATTATTAAGAGTCTTCTTTGTCCAAAATTTAAATAATTCTCCTTCGAGCTATATAGTTTTATTCCTCAATATTTTTTTTTGCTACGGTAATACCAATCACATGCATTCAGATAATAAATGTGATTAGCGTGGTAGACAAAACTGAAATATTGAGAGTACTCAATTCCACAAGTATTTTGTTGACAACGAGGTTATTAGTTTGATTTCTATTTATAAGAATACAGTTCTGTAAAGTATCTCTCTATTGACTTAGAGTAACACTACTCCAGTTACTCCGCTCATAATATCTGCTCACTGTCTGCATTTAAATGCCCTTGGATTTTTCCCGTTTCCATTTTCTCTCTCCTTATTAACCATCTGGCTTCAAACATACATAAGTATGAAAGTATTTAATTGACGTGGAAGGAAGAAGTAACAGAAAGTGAGTGGAATTATCAACGGTATACGATACTTTAAAGGCTCTTCCCGTTTGACTTTAACTTTTTTATTAGGACTTCCCATCTTCCCTCCAAACTTATATAGTCCAAGTTGTGAGTGAGTCTTCAAATGCTCAGAAACTACTAAACGTTAAGAGCTTGCCAAACAGTAATTTTAACCGAATTGGTGCTTTTCTGGGACGAATTTGAGTGAGTGAGTAAACAGTTGGTTTATTGTTGTTGAGTAGTAAACGTACATTATCCCTCAAGTCTGCTATCCAGATTTTCTGTTTTTACCCCGACAAACTCAGGTTTTTATTTCTAGAGCCTAAGTCCTTCTTTTTCTTGGAGTGGGATGTTATGTAATGGAATTTAAAGGTGGTGTAATGGGGTGCGTAAGTCAATGTAAGTCTCATAAACTGTTCATATCCAGATCACGCTTCTACTTTGCATTACCGATATGCTCTTTGTATTTTCGGTTCTAGTTTAAAGCAATATTTTAAAGCAAGTAAAGATGAAAGCTCCAAAAGTTTTCTGAAATTTTACCAACGAGATCCATTTAGATATAAACAATAAACTGGAGAAAACGTTTAAACGTTCACGATCTTATTTAATGCTAGTGTACTCCCATCATTGGCTTAATCAAATATTAAAGTATCCAGTATATATTTTTTCTAGAGCTCCACCAGAATGACGGGTGAAACTACAATACGAGGACAAAAAAAAAGTTTGATAGAATTTACTATATCCACTTTGTTCAAGGTCTACAGGAAATGACATAAGTTGAAAATTTTACTCCCTCGTTTACCTGATGTTTGCTACTTTTACTCTCTTGCTTGTCCAGCAATCAGCAACAAAAGCAACAGTTTCTTAGATCAAAAAGAATAAATTGCGATCATTTTATAAATTTTCACAAAAAGCTTGACGTACACATGACACATGAGTAAGTAGGTAGTTAGATAATTATGTTGTTGCACACTCGCATTTTATTGCTGTTAGCCCATATTACATGAAATGTGACAGCAAAGTATAAAAAATTTGCAAACTTGTACTTGTTATAATTAAAACGCGTTCTTAATTGAATACGTTTGTATGTGATTACAAAATTTTAAGCTCCTTTTTATCTTGCTTTGTATTAATGCAAACATTATGTATTCATATGTCCCAAGGGTGTTGGAATGATGCCATGTTTGCTTTTCACATTGCATTTTTTTCTTCTTTTTCGGCTATTCACGAGCACGTGCATTTTGAAAAAACCTTGTTTATTTAAATATTAGTGCTGGTAATAAGCAAGAAAGTCCGACGTCCGACAATGCTACTTTTTTCTGACATTAAGCATTTTCCGAAGCAACTAAGCTCATCCGCGTCTCATAAAAAAAGTTCGAAGTGATCAAGTTTGTTTGGTCAGTTGGAAGTGCAACCATGATGAATTCCGTTTTAGGAAGGATTTTTAGATACCTTTGCTCCATTGTTGTGAACCGTTGCATAATTTACGAACATAATTATATGCAGAAGGGATTATATCCATCATGTTGTATGAGAAAGGAAACATAAATATAAATTATGTGTATTAAAATATATACCTGGAATAGGTAGTTACGCATGGATGGATGAAGGTAGGCAGGCACGCTTGAATTATCAGGAAAATATATTAACAAAATGTTAAATAGTAGTATAAATAGAAAAATATTTTGACATTTTGTTAGAATATGCTACTGTTGCAACTTATAACGAAAATTATAATGAATTACTCATGTATTTATTCTTTGCATCTGGACATATAACCGTTTTTTTTTAAATCTTAGTACGCATCTCCTTTTTTATAACGGTTTGTTTTTTTGGTCGACATGCGTTTCCTTTTCTGTTCCATTGTTGTTTCACACGAACTATGACCTATGCCAACAAAGTACAATGAAAAAAAAGAATGATATATGCTTGTACGCAGTAATTTTCCAGATGATTGTTACAACAAAGCTGACGATTTGGTTTTTTCACACTTTTACTTCCAGGTAAATAACGGGTTTTCAGCCCTTAAGCAACACATTCCTGTTGGTCATCGATCAAAGAAGATGTCCAAAGTGGAGACGCTTCGGTGTGCCGTTGACTATATAAGAAATCTCCAGGGGATGTTAAACATCCACGGTTCCTTGGGCTCCGCAAGTCCAGCGGGTAGTAGCATCAGCGGAGATATCATTTTATTGGATGACGAGAATCAGGAACAGCAGTCATCTCAGCACCAACAACATCAACAACACCAAATGAACGGTGTTAATAACCAGCAGGAAGCCTTTGCTTTGTCATCTTCATCGTCTTCTTCCCCGACTTCGTCAGAGTTTAGTGCTTCTGTGGCTCATATTCCTCATCATTTAGCTCTCCTCCAGACTCAACATAATCTCCATCACCAACAGCACCTTGCCAATAATAATACAAATAATCAACTTCGTCATTTGTCTTTGAGTCATCATCCGCTTCACGGTACCAGCAGCGTGTCTGTCGCCACAGCTTTAATCGTTGAAGGCAACAGTAACGCTGTAACACCCAATAGTAACCAATTGTCTCCTACATCCAGTGAAGATCCTTCATCTCCATACACTTCTGAGGCTTCATCATATCTGAATTCTAACGGAAACACAAAAGGAGGCAATATGCCTTATGACTACGAAAATTATGAGCCTGTGAGTCCTGAAGATGAAGAACTTTTAGATGCCATTGCCTGGTGGCAGCAATCATAAACTATAAGGCCTTGTCAGCTTTTGTTCTAATTTTTTTTAATCAGGTAAGGAAGACAAACTTGTTTGAACAAAATTTCTAAATTTTAAGTACTCACATGTGTCACCCACTTTGAGACTAGTTCTCTTTTAATGCGTAGTATCCCAGTTTTGGAAAACAGTGAGTTGACACTTTTTACTCCATGTTCAAGATATCCATCAGCAGCATTTGGCTACCATCTAAAGCACCCGGATTTAATAACAAAACTACAGAAACGACATTTTCTGTAAAAAATCATGGACTCTTCCACACTTTCCCTTCTTCTTAAAGTCTCTTAAGGGCTTCCCTTCTAAAGTAAAATGGGAATCTTGTTTTTTTTTCTCAATTGTGACGCATCTTTGCACTGAGAGAGCATACGCGATGGCATATAAAAGGCTAAGAAGCTTTTGTGTTTGATTTACATTCGTCCTGTTTGTATGCACAAAACTAGGCCTAGGGTCAAAATAAATGGATTCTGAAAAAAATATCTAAAATTTGTGCAACTATACTGGTTTCCATAAAGTAATAACAAGTTTACTCGGTCTTTATAGGAGAATCCAATTCAAGACCAAGTTTCAGTAGTTTATGTTGCTGAGCCCCAATTCATGAAATCGCTGCAATGTAATACATTATTACATTTCCTGAAAACAAACAATTCCGTACTTTATTATTACGGAATATCCATAGGTGCTATGCAAGAGATTGCCCCATACAAATTTTTATCCCACTCCTGCGTTACATTGCATCACACATCGACATCATGGCAATAACAATGTTATGTTCAATATCCTCTCGCGTAATAACCATGCCACACATCATTACGCTTTTTCATTTTATTTTTACCGATAAAGAATAATTTAAAAGTGTGGAATGATATATTGAGATCTATGCGCGCATATGTGTGTGTACCCTCATTTTACACACGTAAAATGCTGGAGGAAATTAAACTTCTCCCTCATACTTATATGTGTACAAAGATAGTAACTCTTAGTTATGATTAGAAGAAAGGTACACAAAATCCCTTAGAGATACCTTTGTAAATACTGGCTGAAGTTTAAAGGTATAGCACCGAACCGAAATAAAAAAATCATTATTGTGAACTCATGCATCATAATCTTCATCCGTAACCATTCATCCATCCGTCCGTTTTTCCTTTTTATTTCAACAGTCAATGTCATTTTTTCGGTGGTGCTATTATAAAACCTGCTTTTCAAACTTTTCTCATTTCTCTCCATTATACGGTGGTTGTATGTTAAGTTGGCTGATGCCAAACGGACTGATTGTGAGTCGGATGGATTGAATCAGGATGAGAAAAAGAGGAAGAAAATGGATAAGCGTGCGAGCTAGCTGTAATACTAATACGTAATGTTTAAGCCGAAAAGGAAAGACGCGAAAGAATATGTAGGGTTGAATATACTACTGAGCTGAGTACCTCACCCTCCTGGGAAAATAGGGGAACTTTTTAAGAGCGCACTGAAAGATATAGGGGCCCTTTTGTTCTGATCACGGTAGTGGGTACCCTTAAACCATTTTGATAGTAATGCAATGCAATCTTCTCCATCAGCATTTCTCACTGGAACACATCTGTATATCCCCATTCATTTTTTTGCCTAGACTAGACCATTGCATTACATTATTCTTGTATGGCACTCAGGAATCTCTTAAATCTTTTATTTTGCTTCTTTAAAAAAACACATACTTATAGCTCTACGGATATTTAATCTCAAATTCCAAATGTTTACTTGATAGTCGAGAGGAGACGTAAACTCTGTTGGTTCTGGGATGGCGGACTTACTGAGAAATTATAATCATGATATTAATTTTTATACACCTATTTATTTTGCGTACTTTTATTCATGTTCTGCTCAAAGTGTACGTGTAGCTCCTACATTTATGCAATTGTAATCGTATCGTTTTTTTTTCATTTTAGTTTTATTTCGTTTAAAATAAACTCACCAAGCAGGCTTTCTTTCTACACCGTTTAAATGTACGGAAAAGAAAACGAGGGGTTCATGGGCATTATCATTGTTTAGATATCGAATGTTAAAACTTTTTATTTACATTGCATTACCTTTCCCTACCTTAGTCAAAGTTACTCTCCAATTTATTATAGAAAAAAATGATAGCAAGAATAATGGCTTGATACACGAATAGCTTGGATGTCAAGTTTAGCATAGGTTCGGATTAATATTACGATCTCATATTGCGTATACTTAAAATTTCAGTGAATTTGGCTCCATTTTACCCTCTCCTCCATTTTTTAACCTTGAGCTTACACACTGAGGCTTGTGTTCAGGCAAAAAAGACATGCTTAGAAAGGGTCTTTGTTGACAAAGGACTGTTTAGCATTGATAGAAATGACAGTTGCTTTTATTATTATAAATCAAATTATTCACATGGTGAACTTGATATCTGCTCTCATTAATAAATTTGGATTTGCTTGTTTGGAGAAATAAACTGTCAAACGCGTAAAAAGTCAAAGATATCGCTCAGATGAGAATATTTTCTTAACTGATAGGCTAAAGTTTTCCTCTGTGTATTTAAGTCAAACTCATTTCAATGTCTATACGAATATTAACATAAACAATTTTTCGTTTATTTCAGAGTTCGCGGAAGTTATAGCCATTGCGAAACCACCCGGTGGATTAAAGGATTAAAGGAGAAGACTATGCAAAACAAGATCTGAGTACTCGGATTAGGAAACTTTGCTATTTTAACCAGGTTTAAAAATATTAGTTTAAAATAAGCAACGTGCTGACTGAAAAATAGTACTTTTATGTCATGACACAACTCTCTCTGACCAGTAGTGAATAATGAAATGGTTAAGTATAAAATACGTAGTCATGTGCGTATTTGTGTATGCATTCATTTAGAGGCAATCTACAATTTTCAGGATTTTATGAAGATGTGTCTTAATCTGTGATCTCATCTTTATTCCAAATCTCTCTTTCATGTTTATAAATCTCAAAGTCATGCCATGGATTCTTGGGATCGTGTCTATTTTCATAACAACAGTTAAACCCATGTCTAGAGTAAACGACGTTTTAGACATGGAAAAAATAATAATCTGTTTATAAAATTAAACACACACTCCAGGCCACTTTAGAGTTTAAACAATAATCGATCTTACGACATTTCATGGTTGGTGACACGGATGTAATTCCTAAGTTTTATTAAAGCCTGTTTTGATAAATACTCAAAAGTTATTTGTTGCAAAATGTTGCGTCATTATAATTTTTATGAAAACCACACATGTAGATCAGATTTGCTCTCCAACAGAGAAAAGCTTTCTGTAATAATCCTTATACTCGAACAATAATCGTTTGCATCTGCATGTTTTTTACTTATTAAATTACTTTTGCAGCTTGACTTGCCACCCTTAAAGATTCTTTCCTTCCTAGCAAAACATCAGGCGTAAATAAGTCATTAATCTAGATCATTCGCTAAGTGAGTGGACTGAACAATTTGAGGCTAATTCAGCAGACTCACTCGAGTTTTTGTAATTTATTGAAGCGTTACTTTTTACTTTTATTAATTGTTTTTATCAAATTGGAGACCAAACTACGAATGACTGAAGACCTTGTTTCATTTTTTATGATAATTTAAAAAAAATAATTGATCGTATTTTCCTTCTATCAAATTGAAGATTCATGTTCCATTCATTTACTATAATTGTTTGAGTTTATCTATTATATGCAGGCGGAATTCATTCCTGTTGAAGAGATTCTATCTAGCTAAAAAAATAACTCGCATAGTTAAATCAATTGGCTGGATATAGTGCTCAAACGCTTCTTTACAAAACCAAGAATTCGTCAGCCACGTATATAACTTACTTACTTTGGCTTCTCTTTCAACTTGATACGATATTACCTAAAGCACTTTTATTATTAAAGGGCTTTAGTTACCTAAAGATGAGCTCACGCTTCAATAGCGTTTATCTATTTTGGTCAAAAAAAAATCTTTATCTGCGAGTTATTATTCCTGAGGATGTAGTTTATAGCTGTATTAAAGATAATCCTTGCCACGTTCTTCACATACTAATTTTCAGAGTTTAGACTCAACTGATTGTATAGACACATGCGCAAATTAAGTGATATCAAACGAAGCAGAGTCATTTTGCCAGCAACACTTTAGCAAAGTTTTGTTTCACAAAGAACTCAAAAAATAATGCTTTCTTTTCACACTACGCGTGAGTTTTAAATGGCATGTCATGACATAATAGTCATCAAGAGATTATTACTGAAAGCCCAAATGTAGTCTTCATTATCGTTATTTGCATGTTATGTTACTTTTTCTTATGTGTATAATAACTGTATGAACTTAAGTTCAAGCAAACATTTTTAGGAAAGGGGAGTAACAAGGAAAATACACATTTAAGTTAAGAAAGATTGCTTCGTATACACATAGATAACGTGTAAAATAAGTTCGGCATTTTGTAATATAGGGCTTCTAGTCAGTGGAAGAATTTTTTCTTCCCTTTTTATTTGCATTTAATTTAAGCATTTATGCAAAGAGAACCATAATATTCTCGCAATGAGATGCATGATAGAAAGAATGCTTCGCATCAATACTTTGATGTTTCGGTGCCAACGCCAACGGCAGTTCCCTCAAGAGTATTGCCTGCCTGCCGACCCAACATGAAGCTCGTAATAAGCACTTTTGTGGTGTGATTTTAATCAACACATAATAACAACAGGAATATTATGATAGAATAAGATAGTATTTAGTCTGGAAGCCGTGGAATAGAAAACTAGCGTTTCATTATCTGGGACTTATTTCGTAGCTCTATTTTACTTGATAGGCCACATTGGGTTTCACTATAATTAGCATCGTAATCAGATAACTCGCTTATAATATTTTAAATACATAATGTTTCATGTCATAAGGTTGATTCAAACTTAGACGATACTTGTTTATTTTAACATACATTTTGATTTAATTAATAGTACACATATTAAGAAAATGTTTCTTCGATTTTAATGATTTTAGAATTTCCCCCTTTTTTCTTGACCTTAAATTGTTGGAGTTGTATAATCGTATATTAGGCATGCTCTTGGAAACTGATAACTTGCACAAATCAAAAATAATATTTAGGCTTATCACAAAGATGAACTTATACATAATGTATTATCGCATGCTATTCGGACAGCTGGCCTTGCATTTTGATAAACTTGCCGTCCAAATCTGAGGTGATTAATACCTGTAAGCAGGAACCCTTAATTAAATCACTACTGAAATCAAGTCTAGTTCGTGTCTTTATAAATCAAAAACCAATTAAACAATCAGCGTAATAAAAAAGCCTTCTTAAAATCAATCAAAAATTTCAGAAATGAGACATTCTATTAGAAAATATTTTACATTTTTACGTTCCCTTTTTCTCCATTCAAGGAATGAACAATTTTCAAGTGAAATAGGTAATTCTGTTGACACGATTTATCTTCCTACCTGTATTATTAATAAGATCTTGGTATTTATCATAATCACATTAAAATAATCATTCTTTCTATATCGGTGTACATCTCCTGAAATTTGAACATTCTCCCGAAAGTTTCTTATCGAGAATAAACATTAAGACGCTAGGTACAGCCATTACAATTCCAGGAGATGAATTTTTTTTTTTTTTTTTTTGCATATATGAATATATTTTAGTAGAGGAGACCTACAAAAGTGCAAAAAATTCGCGTAAGAGGTACTTAATTTGTATACACATACCTTATGTCACTGGTACTTATAAACAATACCTTTTGTATTATACCATGTAAATATTTTACAAATAGAATTAACGTTTGTATTTTATTCTTTTAAGTAGGTTCTGGGTATAAAATTTTACTTTTTGGTAATATTTAGCGAACCACTCCATTAAAGAAATAATAAAGCCATTCTAAGCAGGTATAATTTTAAATGCTCTAAATTAAGTAATGGTTTGATATTGTTTTTCTAGCATTTTTAACTCAAGAATGATTGAAAGAAATTTTTAAATTATGAATTTTTAAAATATCTTGACCGTGATTTATTTTAAGACGATTTTATGACAAATTCATTTGTATTGTTTTAATCTCGAGGGGAACTTGTATTTTTAAATAAGATTTTTTTGTAATCAATGACATTCAAGTATAAACTTAATTTTGTTTATTATTGCATAAATGTAATTATAACGCGCGTCATTTTATGTTTTTGTAGAGCTGTAAATAAAACTGCATTGTTTTGCCAAAACCTAAATTGAAAATATATTTTAGAAACTTTTCTTTCATTTGTTCAATGCTTTCGTAAAGCTAAAAATCATCAAGTCATATTGACCTGTGAGGTAAATTGTTAAGAATTACAGAAATCGTACGGAGTGTGTAGTTACATGAGAATATGTATTCGTTCATTTCCTTGTTTTAACTTTTGTGGAGGCCATGAGGGAAGAGGAAAGCGGGGAAATACTTAAGAGTTCAAAGTTCAAGAAATTAAAGTGACTAGAATTTAAATGCTTCAATAAAAGTATCACAAGAGATCTGTAGATAATTTACTACGCAGCTTAATTGATGAGCTTGAATGAGTTGTTAGTTAGGACACAACTCCATAGATCAATCACGTCACACAATATTTCTGAATAATAAGTAATGAAATAGTAAGTAATGGTACCTTTGTCTGCTTAAATAAACTGAACATTTTATTCTCTATTTAAAAAGTAACTTCTATTTTAATCAAAAGGCAAGGCAGAGTTTACGATAATGACAATTTATGACTAGGTTCTTTTTCTATTCTAGGAAAAGATTTTCAGCGGTATTGTCAAAAGTGTTAAAAGACACAATGAAACAACTCGGATCTTGAACTTTTTCCTGTTTTACTAGAATAAATTCACTTCTAGAACAAGAATCCTAATCACAGCAATATATTTTCCTGGACCCGTATCATCACAAAACAATAAAGAACCATCCTATTCATTTCATTTATGAAGAGAAACAGCTAATAAATGTGCGAGAAAAGGGATGCCCCAGAAGAAAAAAGCTGTAAAGGTGGATATAAAGTAAGGAAAATGAGTGATACCTTGATCAACTCGGTGTAGATGTGGGCACATTATAAGTGTTTTTTGGAGACCACCACTGGCTTTTGTGACATGTTTGTGCAGTAACGAACCAGGAGGTCATGCCGTAAGATAAATAAACAGCCACTTCACCTTAGTTCAGTCATCATTACTTCGAGCCCACCACCATCTCTACCAAGAAGAACCAGTAGCCCGAATGATAAGAAAATATTCATTTATTAGCCAGGGAACCTAAAATTATCTAACAAACTGAAATGGTGTTTGTGTGCGTACCTACAAATTAATGTACTTACATCATTTTGCCATGCAGCTTGACTACTGCATACTAATGCAAAGAAGCATTAAAATGGATTTTTATGTTAATTTGCTGTTCACTACGCTGAAGTCAATTCTTCTCACTGTATATTACACCTACTTAATAATTCCCACCCAGAATGTGGACTTTTATTTTTAAAAATAATATATTTTATTCAAGTATGATTGACAATTGGTTCCGCCTATTTTCTGCAGTCGGTCTCTATGTACATAAAATGCTAAACGAAGAAGGAGACCGCTGATAGCTGGGAAGATCCACATTATTGTCTCGCTTCACTGAGACACAAGCAGTATTTCCGAAGTGATTTTAATACGGTTGAACAACAATAGCACGCCTCGTAAATAAAAATTTGAATTTTCAAACGACTTTTGTTCATAAGGCGCCTTCCTTGTTCTTTGAAATTGCAATTTATGAGCACATAAAATCTCGCTCTCCAGCACCAGAATAATTTAATGGCATCGCCAACCTTTTTAACTTCCCTCACCCATCCCGATCCCTACTCTTCAAATCTTCAGGTGAGTAAAATAAAATCAAAAAGAAGATTCATAGCAAAAATTTGTTTTGTATTCTGAATAAATAAATTTGTTTTACCATGCGGAAGTGCGAGAAAAGCTTTTTGTACTGTCAGTCCTGTTCAATGCGAATACACGAGTTTATGCGGGTGTGCTTAGGCAAATTTGGCATCGGAAATTAGAAAATTAAAAACTGCATTAGTGCTGAAACCCGATATCAAATACCGGGAATAGGAAAAAGTCAATTGGATCGGATATGTTGCAGCACTAAAGTGCACACTTATTAGGAGCAACAAATTTTGGTAAACATTAGGTATAAATTCCGATGACTAAAATCTTGAAAATTTGTCATTCGTTACATGATCTTTTCCTCATGTTCTCTCGTTAGCTTAATATTACCTAGATAAAACGCTGATTGTAATTGGTCACAATATCAACCCTTTCCTATTGGATTACAAAGCAGTGATTGATGGCGACGCGATGACTTACATCAGTGGTTTTAAAAATTTTAGAAAGTCATGAAACACTTGAGGCCTGTTTGATGTACAAAAATCATTTCACATTTGATTGACGCCGAATTCTGTGTTTAAACCAGAAGATTACCTATTACAAGCCTTACAACTTAACTACGACTACGCATAGCTAGATTTGTGCAGCTGCTGATCACATTGCTCTTCATTTCTCAATGAACCGTGATATGAAAACTGGGGTGTAAACTGTAAAGCAATAGAGAAAATGATTTTTCGTCAGCGTCAGCAACCCGACAAAAAAGAAATATAAAATGGGAAAGAAGGGAAGTATTGTGAGTGGGGCAATTTAATAAACGTCATGGATACTGTATTATTCAGTACTCTTCAACTTTTTTTTTACTTTTCTTTACTTAATTACTTTGATTAATGCTTTTGTTCTCGAATTGAAAATTTGAATGAATCAATTTATTTTCTTAATTGTTCAACTATCAAATTTCGATGTTTTCCTATCTAGTGGTATGATACAGTCATACAATGTATGAAAGTAACACGCATTTGAAACACAAGCCCAAAGATCAAACGCTTTATTTTGGGCCTTTACCATTAGTCTCTAACTTTTTTGATAAAAGTCAAAATTAAAGCTAACCAATGGTATTCTTAGTAAAAAAAAATAATCTGTCAACGTACCAGGTCGCAACGAAAATACCTAAAAACATGCCGAGTGGGCAAAAGCAGAGCGAAGTGTAATGTTCTTATAATAATCTTAACCTTGACGCGACACGACTCCCTGTAGATCTCCGCCACTTTTATCATTTACTGCTGTAGCTGTGAAATCTTTTTTTCAAATAGATGAGAAACGCACACGACGAAAACGATGTGATATTCTTACTGTGACCCATTCTTACCTGGATTTATCTTCTGTGACGATGAAACATAACTGCGGTTGTTTTACGTCGGGTATTCGCACAAGTTATGAAACATTACTCCAATTTTTTACATGGATACAAGACATTACAAGATTTAACAGAAACAAAGCTGATCATGATGGACTTTTAGAGCCTCATAAAGAAAACAAAATTGCTTCTAACCAACCACTCATCATCCACTGGCTACCAAAAAGGTAGAAAAAAGATGCCACAAGTCATTTACAACTTTACAACCTACTCTTCAAAAAAGGGGAAAAAGTCTAGAAGTGGGTGAGGACGATGTTGGTCTTTCTTGCTGTTAAATTTCTTGTAATGATGGACAACAATATTTACGTTCTACTTGCCGCTTTAAGACTCGTGCTGGTTTGGTTTGGTGTCACTGATGAGCAAACTAAATCAAAGGACCTGGCAAGTCAGTTTGACCTGTAAAGGTTAAAACGATTATACATTAGTGCATACTACAATAACCATACATTTCATTTTAGTTTTCGAACCAGTTAGTAGTGCCATAAACATGGTTATACTCCGTCGTGGATCTAGATTTTGAGAGTACTCAATTAATAGGAGAAACAATTCGTATAGAATGGAAAACATACACATTAGCGTTAAAACGCGCTTAATCAAATCATTGATATTTTTTCAACCCAAATATTTATTCAAGCAACAATACAAGAATACATTACGAGAATAATGCACATCGTAAATCTACACACCGTTTTGTGTAATTAAAAATGTTCAAATACAGAAAAACAAACAAGTATTCTACGCAAGTTATGAAAATAATCAAAAACGTAATCAATTTAAGACTACTTCTTACTTTTAGGTGAACTACATCGTGTAATTTACGACTACGCTTAATAGAGCCATTTAGCAAACCAACAATTTTTATTTTACCACCACATTTCGAATCGACGTTCCGAAGGATTGTCCCCAGAATCTCATAATTTGGAATATACCTAATGGTTTTTATTTAGGCACGTCAGAGCAAAAAAGTACTGAAGATGGAAAGCAACAGTAGTTTTCCTGTTTCTGCTCAATAAAACATTTTTTTCGCGATTCTAAATATATAAGGTTCTTCCAATAGTAGCAAGCAGTGGTTTAAAACCAGATTCATATTTCTATATAAATCTCATATAATTGGAAACTGATTGCCGCTTCTCTCTTTGATTCATTTAATTGCCATAAAAGGAATACAATATTAGGTTAGAAATGTACAAGTTTGTTTTATAAAGCAGAAAAAACAGCCCAAATATGGACGTTTTTGTACCTTCTTGCTCAGACATAACCATATATATATCTACTTTTTACTACTTAATCCAATCGTAAACTTGTATGAAATATAAATATATGTATGCATCTCTGGATATATTTCTTTTTCGCAAAGATTAAATATTCTCTCGCAAGATAAAGCTGACCTGAAACAAAGTGATTTAACACGTCCTTCCATTAATTCTACATTCCATGCAGTTAAAAAAATAACAAGGTTTGTAAACTGTGAATACTCTTGATTCAAGATTTGTTAGAGATACGCACATTTACGACAAGGAACATAAACAAAAAAAAATCTTAGTTACTAATTAAAAACTGACTCAGGGTTATTATTAAAAGTTTATGAAAATGGTTTGCATATACAGGTAAATACACTCATAGAGACGTTGGAAGTCTTAATAAATGCTCATAATTAAATTAAGCCCCTTTATGCTCGGGTTTACTCTGTGAATGAATGAATCACTTTGTTTTGAGAAAGTACGGAAACCCTCATGAGATGTTTAGCATGGGAATGCGCATCCCTTTGAAGAAGTTGATGAAACAGCTTGTTCCCCGTTATCTTCCTCCTCCCGGGGATCAGCAGCAGGCTCAGGAACTGAGGCAACTTCCTTTGATATTGGTTCCTTAGCCTTTGCTTCACCATCATCCTTGGCGGCATCCTCCATTGTATCTGGCTTGTTCTCATTTTTAGCTGTTTCAAATTCAGGTTTTCCAGGTGTAGTATCTGCCTCGGCAGCCTGGACTTTTGCCACTTCTGGTTCACGACCGTCACATGTATCGGGTTCTTCCAACTTAACGTTGGCAGGATTGGTTTCAATCTCATTCAAACTTTTTTTCGGTGAACCGTCACAAGATTCAACTTCAGATTCGCTTTTCGTTTTGGCATCAGCATCTGCTTCGGCGGGTTTCTCAGCTTTCGGTGCAGACTCTTCTTTAACAACAGCGTCACCTTTGATATCATTTCCCGACAGAAGTTTCACAACTCCTTTACCTTTAATGACGTCATCTTCATCCTTTTTGCCTTCATTTGTCTCAGTAGGTTCAGATGAGGTAGCTTCCTCCATGTTCGGAGCGTTAGCCTCAGCACGGACTGAGCTGCTTGAAATTCGAGTATTGATATCAGCCAATACCATGTTCATTTGGAGTGCCTTCAAAGGTGGAACATCATGCATTCCTGCAACATTTTCCTCTCCTTCCATGTTGCCATCATGCGCATCGATCCCCTTGCTGGGGTCATTTGGTTTCGACGCCAAGATCTGAGCTCTCCCGGATCGCCTGTTGGTTAGACCAGGTGGTCGACCGCGGCGTTTTTTCGGCGCCGGTTCAGCAACTTTAGCTGGTGGTGATTCAGCTCGAGCCCGCTTAGACGAGGATGGTGTGCTGGCACTTTTCTCTGGAATCTCTTCAACAACAGCCTCCGCTTCATCGGACTTGGAAGCTTTCCGACGTTTTTGTAGCTCCCTTTGCTACAGATAAAAATATAATGTTGCATTGTATTATTTACGCTGCAACACCTTAATATGATGGAGAAATAAGTGGTAAATCTTACTCGTCTTGTTTGATTCTCCACTTGGAGAGCATCATAAAACTGAGGTCGTTCTCTGGTGACCCTTGCCGTGCGTCGTCTCGGAAGCTCTGGCTCCTGTGGAGTCGTAGGCTCAGAAATGTCTTCATGGGCCTCAACTGTAACAGTGTTGGCAGATCGTCTAGTAGCAAAAAAGACGTGTCCGCATGCACATTTCTTGCACGCGACAGGGTTCTAAGTCACAAAAAAATAAATAAAATTACATTTCAAAATTAGAAAATGATTCACTGGCAAGGAAATAAATACACTTGCCTATAAACATGTTTGTGGGAGAATTTCAAATTCATTGTTTTAAATATAAAAAAAAGTATTCCTGCGTTTTCAATAATCTTTAAATAAATGCAAAATGTGGTGTCTATGACATAATATAGTTGAAATCCAAATTTGCATTATTTTATCAAATCGAGGAGGCAAAACTTCCTGATTAAAGTAGGCGTAGCTTCAAATAATAATTTATCGTTGACAGTTGCTACTATTGCTAATCAAACTCTGTGCGACAGTGAGGAATATGATTAATTTATGGAATCCTCAATTTTTTATAATAAAGGCTATCAAATTTTTTACGAGGAAAGATATTTTCATCGAAAATGAAATACAAACATAACTGTGCTGATTATCGTTATGATCATAATAAGCCTGTGCAATCTAACGGTGAATTTTAAATAATGAGTGAATACAGAATTTATAAGTATGTGACCCATTAATGCTCTTTGAAAGCGTAAATTGCATATTCTTCTATTTTAATTTTGATGTTTTAATTATTCCACCACTGTACAGATAATGTTTCAGTTAATCTTTAAACTTTATGCAAAAGCCTACGGACAGTCCATTTAAACTAATGCCTAGAGTATATAAGACCTTTCTCCTATTCTTGCACAAAACTTTTTATTGCAATAACGGTAACAGGCTATTTTAGGGAGCTTTATTTAGTTCCGGTTATTTCTTAGTTTTGTTAAATAAATCAACAAACATATGATAAGCAAAACCTTAAAAATGAACCCAACGATGAAACCAAAGATTGAACAAAACTTAAGCGGATTCCTAGCAACTTGTCCTAACCACTTGTTTTTAGCTTGTCACTGAACAATAGTCAGCCTAGTCAAGAGGAATGCATATTTCATACCACATGGCGGTCACTTTAACTTGCCTTTGGTCAAATTCCAGTGACTCTGCTCAATTGAAATCTTGTGTATTACCAATATTAACCTTGCGGTTTTTTAAACGTTGTATTACTAAAATCAGAACTGATTTTTTACAGTTAAATGCCCCTGTACCTACATATTTCGTGATTTTTTGAAATTTAAACTTTTGACGATTAGTAACGACCATGGATGACGTTACAGCTGAAATCTGACATCGCCAATCAGTTTCTTAAAGTTGAATAACAATATATTTGAATATATATATATTTATATATATATACCAATATATATCAATGTATTTGCCGATTTTTAACGATTTATAAATTGGACGGATAATAACGGCCTCTAGTAAAATTAAAATTAGAGACTGACAACGCCAATCAATTTTCTGTATTTGAATGCCGTATATTCGTCATATACTACTTGAGGCTTTAAATACTCAAAAATTTTGACGGTTAATAACGACCACCAGTGCATCTTTTAGAAAACATTCAGGTTAATTTAATTTCCGTGTAAAATTAATCAATCGGTGTCGTTGAGCATGTAGTAAACGCACGTATACCATCTTGTTTCATCTAATTTAAGCAAAGTATCCCTAACTACTCTTAAAAATTAATAAAATGCTTTGTCATGTATATAATAGTCGATAGCATACTAAGCATTAATTTTTTAGATAAAATATCTAGTGACTATGGAGTCTTAAACACCTTTACTATGAATAAATGCCACCGCACTTTATACTAAGGAGAATGAGGTTCATCTTATTCTTCAACTTCAACTAGTCATCTTAGCATGAGAGACACGGACAATATATTGATACGGGCATGAATGTAGAGTGTTAGAGCAGATGAGTTTACTTACCGGACTATCGCACTTGGGACAGTTTTTTGTAGCCATTATCACCACTTGTTGAGACAACTGGAATTAGTGAAAAAGTAATTTTAATTAGTAATAATGGCGAGTAACAATTAAATCTTACAATTTACTTGGGTTAACACCTAAAAATACTCTAAATACTGTTGACCTACCAGTTGTATCTGACAACACACTGTCAAGCACAGATAATAGTTAGTTCAAAGTTAGTGAAGAGTTTGGTTAAATGTTGTATCAGTTATGTTTAGTGATTGGCTTTGTACAACAAACCATCGAATTGTAACTAAATGCGTGTTCAAGTATTAAAAACGATTTAAAAATGGTAAAGAAATAAGTTTGTGATGAACAACAAACTCGAGTACCAAATTCCATCAAAGGGTTATGAGGAATGGAAGTGGAAGATCCAATGTTCACTGTTTCAGTAGTCAACATCCTATAACGAGTAGGTATATTCTACACACGAAAATTATGTGCATCATAAATGTGTGTTGTGCGTGCCTTTCACTACATGCTGTATTGCTCGCAAAAAATAGAAGGGTTGCACTCACTCAAGAAAGGATTGTACTATGCTGCTGCTCACCTTCCCGCTTCTTCGAATTAATGCTGGGCAAACAAAGTCCCCTGGACATGATGCTCACGAAACCTTTCATTTGCAGAATGCAGACCACAGCTACAGCACAGAATTAATACATGAAACATAATATATGCATCATTACGCGGAAACAAAGATGAGCAACCCGAGCCAGCGATGCGAAGGCTTCCCTTCTTCAAACATAACACCTTCTTAGCTACCTTTTTAAATTATAGAAAAACTAATAATTTTTTCACTATCTTTCGATCTCGAATACTTCGATTTAGGTCTCAGAATGCCGAACCATTTAAAATGTTAATTTATGACGCTACTTTGCTTAAAGTCGTCGATGGCTTTTAGCATTTCTAACGATGAAATGGTAGAATTTAAATTTGTGCATGTGTCGTTTTTTTCGGTTGTTGGTAGAGATTTTGAATCTCATTCTTGTGTAATTCAAAGTATGCGTAATATTTAAAACTTGCTTTAGGCATTAATAACATCGGCTAACACAGTTTGTTTTGTTTTCAGTTCTGCGAGACAAAATTACGAGGAGGCCCTGGTTTATTCGGAATCATGGATGCGTCTCAAGATGATGATGAAATCCAAATGTAAGTCATAAAATAACCGAAAAGATTTCAATTGATAAAAGAATAGCGGATGTGTTATTGTTTTGCGTAATTCTAAATTTTACCGCATTGATATCGCACTAAAAGATACTTATTTTAAAACTTCGTTCGCCTCGCTATGCGGCATTGCAAAAACTCTAGTCGTACTTATAAATGTTATTATGTAGCTGAGTTTGCCATGCGATTGCTCTCAAACGCGATGACTGTTGGACTACAGATTTCGTATAAGCGTGCTGGAGGTTCTGGAGACAACTTGCGGAACTTTTCGGCTATATTACTAAATGTATGATGGTCAAGGGTGAATGATTATTTATATGACAACTATTAGTTTGTAATATAGCTCATTCGGAAGCTCCTGAGTTTACAATGTATATGTATGTCGACCTACATTATAACAAAGTATATCGCCTTATTGCCTATGCCTATATAAATTACAAAGGTGTATTCAAGAAGATAAATTGTACTGAGCTAACGGTTTGCACTGTTGCAGTAAGACTTGGCAAGGCAAAATATCTATTGCTTGCAAGAAGTTTATTATTGATGAATTCTCTCAAACCTGAAACATTTTGGGTTTTTACATTTGTATTTGATAATTAGAACGTATGATAGTAGGGAGACACTTGGATCCGAGAGAATTAGTGTTCCTCCTGAAACAGTACCTAACGCTCATTCGAAAACTTCTCAGAGTTCATCATCCAGCCAGATATCAAGTAAATATGAACGCCCTGGAAAGGTTGGGAATTCTGCAAGTTCACATCCTATTGATAACCAATCCACTAATAGAAGTTTTGAATCGTATGAAGCAAGACCAGGATGTGACTCATCAAATCGTCAGCAAAGTTCAAAGTTTAACTGCACACCAAGATCAGTCCAGAGCTCGCGTTTCTCCAGAGTTAGAACTTCTGGAGCCTTCAGGAATAACGCTCCGTCCATTCATCCAGCACCCAAATTCCCAAGCCCAGCGCACAGCTTACAACCTTCAACTATGAGAAACCGACCCCCTGGGCACTTTAATCGCCATCCCTACCAACAAGCTAGATTTATTCCTCCTTGCCCCCCGCATTATCAGACTGCGAGAAGAAATAGATTTGATCGCGTAGATGCAGCTGCATATTCACATCTATCCACTCACCAAGCCTATAATGGTCCAAATATCACTGACCGGACTGATTTTCATTCCCAAGACCAACAGTATGATTCATTGCCTTACCAGTACGACCCTCATCACGAGTTCGAAACTCATCAACTACTGGATTCCCATCGCCAGGTAGACCCTTATTATCTCAACAACCCTCGCCACCAAATCCATTGGGAAACTTCTACAAGAGACAGAGAAACGCCGTCTTCTCATCCTCATCTTCCTCAGTATTACGAAGGCCAAAACTACTTTACTCCAACACCATCACCATACAATGAGTATGTTACTCACAGTCAGCCATACTCACAACCACTGCCTCATGCAGATGTACGCTACCCTTTCATCCATCACGATTTCGATGTTCCATACCCTACAGAATATGAACGTAGACCTCCAAAGATAATTGACCCTGAACCTGCCAACCTTGAATCGTAATATCTAAAACTACATCCACCGTTTTATTCCTTATACATTACGAATCATGTTTTCAAAATATAGGCGTCATATATATTTTCCAATCAGGTCTGACGATGAAGTTAACCTTGACGATATTGAGACAATCGACTACGCAAAAAACGCAGAAAAAAACCCAAATACAGAAACACAGGCCTGTTCCATATCTCCAACGACAGTCCCACCAGTCCCAACCAAAAAACCAGAGCTTCCCTTACAGAAGCAACTTCCACATGCTCAGTCATCTTCAAAACGCACGGACTCTGACTCGACTATACTTTCAACCAACGCCTCAGCTACTAAAGGTATATTGATGTATGGCCTTAATTTATCCATATGGTTGTTTACACCAAGATACGGTCGGACTGACCCCTCCATCAATTTTCTAGATGCTTATCAGAATACCAGAAAGCGTCCGCCTACCATGGATGACGAACTTGACCAGTATTTGAGTAAATCAAAACACCGGGTGTCATCCCGAACTTACGCGGCCAAATCTGTGATTAAGAAATCTTAAGGAAGGAATCATTCATTTTCTAACATGATAAATAGTTTAGTATGTTCCTAAGTTAAAGCCTTAATTTCAAGTTAGACGAGGGCATTCGTACGCGAAAAAAAACATAACAACAGCAATAGCAGCATTGAATAATGTAGAATGATTCAAATGAAAACGTCTTAAAACCGTTCGATTTTATGTAGAGGGCGTTATCAACGCTATGGTTCATCTTGAGACAAGAATTAAAAAAACTTAATCCCTTTTTGAAACATTAGCATATCTCTAGTGAAAATATTTTATTCTGGCCAGACCTAGCTTCCCCAAGCTCGCAAGGCTGTCATATTTATCAAAAAGTCTACAATCCTAAATATTTCGTTCCAAATCGCGAAGACGTCTGAAAAAAATGCTATTGGGTGCGACATGAAGAAAGAAATACAAGATTTCATTACCAGGGGGCCTCAGGTTACGCTCTAAAGGATAAATATTCTACACGGTGATATAGTTATTCTGTCATTATCAGGTTGTTAAATTAACTCTTGCTCGTTACATTTAAAATGCCAAAATGAATTGAGCGTTTCATTCGTAACTCAACAAAGTTACATAATATGCTAGGTTGACAAGTTTTAACTTCTCCTTTTAATTCTTAGGACTTTTTTTTATCTGAGCTCCATGATACAATAAGTTACATTTTATTTTGAGATGATAAATAAACAGCTTCATATATTGCTTCATGGATGTTGCATTTTTATGAGAAGTAGATAGACGAGTTTCATTTACTTTTAAAATCTTTAGCATGATACACTACTTAATATAATCTCGTTTACGATCCGTCAATATAATTAAATTGTGATGAGATACACGTCTGCGACTTACGAGGAAATGCACTATTTAAATTACAAGGAAAGATATGGTGATTATTATCATCATAATCTCAAATGCGGAAAGAAATAGTAAAGGTACCAATAATATAACTTAAGGTACTTAGTTAATAATACACTATAACTACGATTACTTATAATCAATCATTTGATTTTCCGGTGCAACCAGTTTCACCACAAAAAAGAATGTATTTTACTGGCCGCCTAATATTAATTAAACTTCTGGAAACTCCAGTCAATATTTAATATCTCCGTTACTCTCATCTACTCACCAGGAAAAGATCTCTTAGCGTCAAGTTGAGTCCAAGTTACCGTCTACATTATTTTATAAGGAGTGATGTCACAATGTCACTTCTAACAATAGATTTTCTCGCAATCCCTAATCATAAAATAAAATAGTATATAAAAACAGGGTTGTACAATAATCTCCAACGATTGTTGCCCACAGTAATCACGACAATTTTTTTTACATAAAATGCTTCTTGCTACCATAAAATAAATACATGGAATCATCTAGAATATTTTAAATTGTAACAAAAAGGATAGCCTCGGAAAGGATGAGCAAAATAGACATTTGTAAATTACCACGATTTTCTCGCACATTAAATTGTGTAGCGAACGTTCAGTGGTACAAGTAATTTACTGATTTTGCTTTGTAAGGGTTTCACTGAGAAAAGTAAGATTCTTTTGAGTGTTTCTATGAAGCAACAGCGCAGCGGTCGTGAGAGTATAAATTCGCATAATTGTCACAACAAGTTGTGTGTATTGTAATTGTATTTGTAAACATCAAATCCTACGTTATCATACCTATTATTCGTTCGTTTAGCGATTTGGTTTCATCGTATAACCTATAATACATGTTTCAAAAGTTTTGAACTAAAAAGCTGCCGTGTACGTGACACAAAAAACTGCTCAACAGCTAGAAACTACGAAGCTACAGCATGCTATAAGAAGAGATTACGCTGTGTCATATCAGCGCACCAACATATCAGTTATCAGTACTACCACTGAATCATCTAACTATATTCAAGTATATTTCTCTGTATGAGAGTGACAAAAACTTACAAGGGACACCAAATGCGAAACAAAGAGTTCCTGCTCTGAAATAAAATTTAATGAATAGTTGAGTTGATAAATATGTGGTTAAGACAGACAAATGGCCTTTTGATACCAAGCTATTTGACCCTAATTTCCAGCCTCAATGCCTGATCTGATGTAGCCCGTAGCATGAAAAGAAAGCAATAGAGTAGTTCGTAATTTGTCTATAGCATGCCTATTATAAGTTTAAAATTTTACGCCAGTAGTTTGACAGTTCTATTTATGAGGTCAAATCCATTCATTCATTTTATAGAAGCGCTCAAGAATATAGAATATAAACCTATGAATACTATATGGTTGGCTGGTTTTGTTGACAAATGTACGCACTATTTGATCGTTATCATCATTAAGTTGGTTCAGAGAATGAGCTTGTTTTCAACGTTAACCCTCGCGCCACTAGAGTTCTATTAAATTGTATAATAAAGTAGTTGCAGAGCATCAGGAAAGGTTAATTGTGTTTGATCTTTGCCTTCGGTTTCATGCTGACGAATACATCCACAGGTTTGCTTAAATAATTAGGACCAGCTTGGGAGTCAAACAACCAATTGGGATTTAGATCGCATATTAATCTTTTCAGGGTTGCTAATTTCAATAAAATTGATTTACAGAGCAGGAATTCCTTACTCAGTAGGTAGTGTTACTAGTAAGTCTTTGGTTTTTGTCCTAAATAAGAAACTTATGCAACGAAAAAACTCGAGAGAGTTGGTTAATCAGCTAGAAGTGATTGAGCAAGAACAACTAGCTGCTCCTTTAAAACTCGAAACGAAGGTCGTTCGTCCGGATGGAGTGCCCAACATTTGCGCATCGCCTCGTAGATATCTTTATGGCATCCCTTAGGACTCTCCAAAACAATACCGCGTTGCACACGCTCAACCACTTCCGTATTTTTCAGTCTCCCATACGGCATTTTCCCGCAACTGAATATTTCCCACATCAAGACTCCTATCAGAAAAAATATACTATTAAGTATGGATTAAAATGCTGATAATTAACCATTCGAACTGTTTTTACTAACCATACGCCCACACATCAGATTTGCTAGAGAATCTAGTGTAATTTAAAACTTCCGGTGGGGCCCATTTAATAGGAAATTTTGTGCCGCCACTGCTAGTGTACTGGTCATCCAAAACATACCTATTAAAAGGAATGTCAATTTATTTTTTACGCATTTCATTGCCAAGCGCAAGCTCGTCGATAATTCCAAAACTGGAGTTCATAGGTTATCTCAAGACTAACCGCGCTAGCCCGAAATCGGCAACTTTTACGATATTTTCAGCACCAACTAGGCAATTGCGGGCGGCAAGATCTCGATGTATATAATTATGGCGCTCCAAATAAGCCATTCCCTTGCATACCTAACATGAAATAAAATACTCGTCTTAAATGCGGCGATCTTTTAGAAAAATCTTGGGAACAATAAGATTTTGATTATCCATACCTGCAAGCACATGTCGAGTAATACCTCAAAATTCGACTGAAGGGTGGACTCATGCCGTCTCAGATAATTTAGAAGAGCACCATATTTCATGTACTCAGTGACAATGTAAATAGGTCTATGCTTGCTACACACGCCATACAACTGGACTAAATTGGGATGTTGTAGCTTACTACAAACAAAAACATTATTACATAATTTCTTAAATAACCTGAAACCGTCAGACTAATGGTAAGTTGTAATATAAATAAATTCGCTTACGTCATCACTTTTGCTTCCTCAATAAAATCATCTTCTGACATTGTTCCTTCTTTCATCATTTTCACTGCTACGTCAATACAGCCTCGCCATTTCCCTCTTCGCACTACACCAAACTGTCCAGAGCCAAGTTCCTCATGCAGGTTTAATTCAGATGGATCGATTTCCCACTTGTCTGCCAAGTTTCCAATAATTATTAAACACTAATACAAATTCAAACCAGAGTAAAAAGGAATCTTTTACCAACCTCTGGATAGCCCAGCAGTAGCAGGAACATATCTTTCGAAAGACGGAGTATGTTTTAACCGGGAAGCCAGACCTCCAGAATTGTGTCGATGATAGTTGATAAGGTCTGGTATTGTTGAACAGCAGTGCTTCTCTGACAGGAAAAAATCCCCGCGAGAATTCTGCTTTATGTGGTAATGCTTAACTTGTGGATGTGGCCTGAAAGGTTAGGTAGCTCAGTTATTAGTTCAAAGAAAAAATGATATTTGAACTCAAGATTAATTTAAATTTAACTTACACTTTAGTATACAGACTCAAAGTATACAGTCCTTTTGTAGATGAGTTGCGGACGACGAAGCAGCCTTCTTTGTCTTCATAGCGGAGTATCGACTCCGCCCTTTGGCGTGACATATCTGCCACGTACCAGCTGCAAATTTTAATTAATCAATTATTCGGCATAAAATCAATTGTATTATTTGTAGTAGTAGAAAACTTACTCGAATTGTTGCAAACCTAGATTTTCCTTCTCCTTAACGTAATTACTGGGAATGTATCCGATCTCCCTAAATGGAAACAAGATGATGGATCACACATTGGTCACAGTTTAATATTTATTACATTTATTTATTATCATTAAATTGTTATTATTGGAAATGTTGAAACCAGTGACTAAATTTAACCACTAAACTAAACGTAATTTTACATTTCTAGATTTTAACAATTAATTTTAAGCACTGAACCCTCAGACAGTTATATACAACAGATTAAAAGCAATTTATCCAAACCAACCAACCAATGTAGATTAATCTAGGCAAATTTCTACTTTCATGGAATGAAAATGAAATACACTCTACCAAGATTTTATATAAGTAGGTACTGTGGTTTAGGATTAGGAAACGATGATATTATCCACTTCCTCTTTGTAAAATACAAGCTTATACAAGATTGAGGTATAGAAACAAATGATTGGAACATGAAAAAACTGACATGAATTACTGTTGCACTCTCCTTAGCAAACTGAAAGCTTATTTCTGTGAGTTATCGACGCCTTGAAAAATTCAAAAATTGAACACTTGTGCATAAGAAAATGATATTTGGATTTTGTGACTAATTAGAGGTAAGCCTTAAGTAAAATAATTACTATGAATTGTACATTATAATATGTATTCATGGGCTATGGTCCCGAGCGTATGTGAAATAAATCAATTAGTAATCAATTTAAAATGCACTCACCCATGCTTATTCCTCACTTGCCACCAATGCTCTTGAGAATCATCAACAATTTCATATTCTTCGCCCTGTAAAAACAAGGGAAGTCAGATATTAAATATTATGAAAAATTTCTTGTCAAGCTTTCAACACGGTGAGCTTGAGATATTAAATGCAAATTTACTACTGCCCAATTAAAATTTACCTTTTCTAAAGATAAATCACCCGGTTCAATGGCAGTAAATGGATAAAGAGAAACAACAACATGTCGACGATTAGTGGATTTCGTCAGGCTAGAGCTTTCCCCACTTGAAAAATCTGAAGAATCTGTTACCAAAAGAAAATCTTAGATTAGATTAGGAATTCACACTTACAAAGCATCAATAAATATTTACGGATTTACTACATTTACTCACTCATTTGTACAAAAGTATTTAGGAAAGTGGTCACAGGAATTTTAAACTCGTCAGTGTCACAACTGAAACGATCGCTAAAAGCACGATACGTTATTTCAAGTTGAATTAGTTATTGTGAAACTGCTGCCAAAGTCGGCAGCCTCCAACAGTCACAGCAGCTTGTCCTCATAATCCAGATATGATTGTAAGAACTCACAGCAAAATTTTTCGGAACATTTCAAACAAGCAAAATGTGTTTCTTAAAAACCTAACGAGAGGAAAACAAGAAAAGTTCATTTTAAATTCTTAATTATCATGGCACGTTCTTCACTACTGAAACAAAACTCTTTGACATATAAAGTTTCTCGTCAAATAATTACTTGCCTAGCTACACTAAGGTTTATCACGAGATAATTGATGGCAACATTAATCCTAACAACAACTTGGCAAATTTCAGGTAAATTAACAACTACGATTTTTCTTGTAGAACGTTATTCAAAATTCTTTAGCCAACTCTACGACAACTTGTAACAAATTTCTCTCCACCTTAAAGTATATCTTAGGTAAGATGGCATGTATAAAATATACCTACGACTTACATTTAGAATTTGACTACTAAGATTAAATCATATCCTAGCAATCGTTATTTAAAGTTAACTGGCTCCACGGCTCCACCGTTGGTTCTAGCAAGGTGACATTCTCGACCATTATCATTCGTAGAGATTTTGAATTACTAAAATAATATTTGTAGACTAACTTTCAAAACTATACTACATAAATTTTTTATCAAAACTGTCATAAAAGTTAATTTAAAAACGGTAATACGTGTCAACCCTAAAAACTATGATGAAAGCTATAGACACATTCCTTTTCTCTATGAACCTACTTTTACTTTATTTACAAAACGTTCTCTAATCCCGAACTTTAATACATTGATGGTATTACCCACAGAGAGATTTTCTTCTCGAAGAAATATTTTTATTGACATGAAGTCAAACATTCCCGGGATGGCTGATTGTGACACCACCCTTACAATGCATACGCAATGCATCTGCTCTGCTGCTAATGCTATACACCTTCTTGTGAGAATAACACATTTTTTATTAAGCTAAGCAAGACAAGAAACGCATATGTATATTTATTATTATTATTAGTTTGCTCATTTTATATTATTTCGAATCCCTCATCCCTCAATGCACCTTTTATAATATGCATGCAAAAATACACGACGAATCGTAGTAAACACTTTCAATTTACTCACATGTATCCATCTATTTATCATTATCTCTCAATTGTTGTAAAGGAGTCCACATTCATGCTCCACGTTACGCAAAACATCTCGAATTAGGGCCTTTTATCAGTCAAACAGCTCATTTTGAATTCAACCAACGAGATGGTAAAGTATTTCTTCAGTTTTAACACGTCCTAAGAAAGTCCAGTAAGTGTATTTTGCAACAGTCAGTCGAGTCATCTTTCTCTGATAGCAGCTAAGAAGCAGAACAATTTTGTGCTATTACCCTTTAGCTTAGAGCAGGCATCATAATCTGCATCACATCATCCTTTTCCTATCAGCAAAGCATGCTAATGTTCTATGTTGATAGTTAAAAACGTAGAATGCAATTGTCCGTAGTCTGTAGTAGAAAAAATTGCATACATGCCAATGCATTTTTAAACCCTGATATAGCATATGTTATTTCTCCACAATGGTAGGCACTGTTGTTCATAGTTCATATCTTCGGGAAAAAAAGACAGGGCAGGGAAAAGAATACACAGAAAATGTACTAGGCTTAATAATTACGAGAATATATGACGATTATTACTTAGGCTAGCCGTGGTACACTGATTACGGATAATTTCAGGGAATGTTCAATTTTCTGTCATTTGAGCAAAAAACCAGTGTATAAAAAATGTTGGATTTAGTCATCCTTTTTTATATGGACAAAACAGTGTACATATGAGCGAGCACAGTTTTTAGGAGTAGATTGCCGTCACCATGTAATAGTTGATCCAGCAGCGTAATCTTTAACGAAGCGACGATATGATTTAGGGAAAAAAATTTTATCAAGTTAATGCTAGTTACTTGTTTGCGATACGACGAGTATTAAAGATTTTCCTTAAAGTTTAAAATAATTTTTTAGGAAAGGAATAGTGTGCCGCGAAGAAAGCTGGAGGGAATGATTGTGTAACAGTAGCTTATCCCGTCAAATGTCAGAAAATTTGGTTAACCAGGATACTGGACAGGGGAGTTTATCGTGTGGGGAGTGGTGTGGTCATAAGTTGCCCGTTTGACATTATCAAGACTTCGAACAGGTGAGTTTTAGGTGCCATTGTTTGGGATACTTTTACATATAAGCGTATGGAATTTAATTAGTTTTAACAAACTGCTATATTTTAAACTAATTAAACATGCTGCGCCATGAAGGCATTTTTATGGAATATACTTCTTATGTCTGTTAAGAGTAATATTGCTTGGAATTAAGTGTAATACAACGTTGAACATTTTGTTCGTAGGGGTAACGATGAGTGGAAAACTGGAACAATACTTACGACTGGCCGACTACTTTGTAGTGGTCGGCTTTCGGGAAGATTCCCAAAAGTCTGGTGTAGGGTCTGGAATACTCCTTCAGCGTTTTCCGGTTCGTGACTGGGAGGATGTCCCTTTTATTTCTGAAATTGAACTGTTTTGTCAACCCCAGGGATGGAAGCTAGCGTTGGAGAGTGAGGAGCCTAAATACTTCGTTTCCGTGCTTACTGATATGAATGCCAACCGCTTTTACTGCGCGTGCCTGAGTTTTCACGAGCCAATAGCTTTAACTCCATCAAAACCAGTGGACGAGCAAGAAGAAGGGTTTGAAGATGCAGCAGAGTCCTATTCTCCAATACGTCAGTCGCCATCCTCATGTTCAAGTTCCAGCCTTACATCAACAAACCATCACCTAGTTATGTATGCACCAAAATGTCTGGTCATTATGTCACGCCTTTACCAAATCGAAACGTTCAGGCAGTGCTTGGGTACCATATACACAGCCTACTCTGAGAGTTTAGCAGTGTCACTGGAAAACCTAGTTGGCAATTTGCTGGGTCACGTGCATATTCCTTTATGCGGTGGTCAGCAAGTTCGATTCAGTCTAGGAGGAGGAGACAGACAAGCTCTTCAAATGCCTATCGTTTCTTCGATACCAGTTTCCAACAGCGTTGTCGCACAAATTTTCCAGCAACTGGGGGTCAACAACGTTCTCACATTGTTTTGTGCTGTGATGACTGAACAAAAGATATTATTTCACTCATCGTGTATCAATCGACTGACGGAAGCGTGCCACGCCCTCACGTGCCTTATGTTCCCATTCAAATACTCCCATGTATACGTACCCATTTTACCATCTTCAATTACCGAAGTGGCTTGTTCTCCAACACCATTTATCATTGGAGTGCATTCGTCGGCCCGCCACAGATTACATGAAACAACGGATTTGATGGACGTGATAGTAGCTGATCTGGATGGTGGCTCAATCACAGTCCCGGATGATATTAGTGTTCCAACTTTACCTCACCTACTGTCCACCCAGATGCAAGAACAGCTTTCCATGGTTTTGCATCCAGAACTTGCCTCGGCAGACTTTGCCTTTCCGCCACTTGCCATTAAATGTTCGAGTCCATCTCAAATGGATAAAGAGATTCGTGCGGTGTTTCTTCGTATGTTTGCTCAACTGTTCCAAGGATATCGGAGTTGTCTCATAATCATTCGCATCCACCCCAAGCCATTTATCACTTTCCACAAGGCCAAGTTTCTGGGCAAGCGTGGATTGTGTGACAACGAGTTTGTGAATAAGTTGCTAGAGTGTATGGTTTTCAATCAGTTCATTTCTGAGAGGGGACACCCTTGGCGACCTTGTGACGTTTGGGATGACCTTTACAGCAAACTTGAAGAACAATTGAAGCAAGAAGCGGAAGATCCTAAATTAATACTTCCACACATTCAAGAATTGGCTCAGTTGCTGGCTCAGAATGAAAATCCTAGTCCGACCCCTTACGTCCCAAAAATTATAAAACCTCCTGATGGCGCACATATGAGAATCCATACTCCTGTGTTTCCTAATTTAGAAGCTGCCGTGGTCACTCAAGTGATTAAAGAGGGTGTGTCGAAGCATGCAAGTTCTTCGCAAAGCAGTGTTCGCTATCCTCCTGGCGTATCCAAAGTCATACATCCTAGGCTTGTGCCAGTGGGTCCTAAAACTGTCGACCTACTAGATCCTCGACAACCTCAACTCGTGGATAATTCTGCGAGAAGACTTGAAGTTCTACGCAACTGTGTAGATTGTATATTCGAGAATAAAATTTCGGATGCTCGTAAAACGTTTCATGCGGTGACGCGGGCCTTAAAAAACCACACTGCCAAACTAGCCTTGTGTCAAGAGCTAAAATTACATATATACGGAGCTAAGCCCATGCTCAACGCACAGCAGTTTGATATGGTGGTTAAACTCATGCATTGTGCGTTGCAAGACGTTAGTGTTATGGATGAGCATGGCGTCGCCGCGGCGATTCTCCCGTTGGCATGTGATTTCTACCGTAAGCTTTCCCTAAACGTCAAACAGTTTGCTTATACCATGATTCAGGAGCATTCTGTCTGGAAGAACCAGCAATTTTGGGAATCTGTGTTTTACACGGAAGTGGAGAAGGAAATTAAAAAGCTTTACCTTCCACCCACTGACATAATGAGTTACTCTAGCACGAGTCAACCATCAGCACTAAATAATACTAGCTCCAGCAACAACAGAATCAGTGCTTCTAACGAGAACCCGTACCAATCTAATTTGCCACCAACATCGACAAGGAGTACCAGTGCTGTCAGCCTTAATAACAATAGTCCAAACACCACAGCGAATAATATTTTGAACAATAACATGCTAAAGTTGAAAAATTCAGAGCATGGCATCGCATCACGAAACTCTTTCAATGGCATTGTCCCTAACAATAATCCTTATTTGCACGAGATTTCCACTATTGGCGGTACTGGTGATGCTGGGGAACATAATCCTTATCACATGGGGGGCACTCCTACTAGACCACCCTTTCGTTCAAGTATGTCCGTTATTGAAAGAAAGGACAGTGCTGAGCGCACAGATCAATATGAAAGAAATGAAAAGAAGTCTCCTTCCTATTCTTACGCTCCACCATTAGGTCCTCCACCTCCTGTGCCACACTCTGAGCCGAGCACTCCCCTTCCCAACTCCCAGCCACAGTCTCAACCTTCTGAATATTCTGCTTTGGAAATAGCCGCTGAGCAGTTTCGCATTTCAACGGGAATGAGTCCTGACAAGCTGAAGTCAAATATATCCATCGAAGAATCTACAATTGTTGCTCAAGCAGTGCATTTTATCAGCAGAATGACTTATATGCTAGTACCACTAGATTCACCTACTCGCCGACATCCTAGCGAACGGAATCATGGACATCATGGCCAAGACGAAGAGCGTTCCAGTAACATAACTAGCATGGCGGAGAGTGATAGTATCGGAGGAGAGTCTGGGTTTGAAGATCACGATGCATATGCAGAAGCCGGAGCCCCAGTAAAGCGGTTTATTGTTAGATTCATCGACAAAGTATGCACAGAAGGTGGAGTTACAGAGGAATATATTCGCAGAACTCACAATTTCGTGAGTACTTGCGTAGATATGCATTTGGAGGAATGTGAGAACGTCTACAAGGAAACGAAACGCTTACCACCAATTCAGAAACCAAAGATTCCCACTCCCATCTTAGTACCTGGAGAGCAGCTTGTTATGGACAGTCTCCGCGTGTATCTTCTTCCCGACGAGAGAGAAGATTCGCTGGGAGGTCCAATCATTTTGCCCGCTGAGGGAGCTCTGTTCTTCACAAATTATAGGCTAATATTTAGAGGACGACCTTGTGACCCGTATGCTTGTGAGCAACAAGTAGTTCGCTCCTTCCCCGTTAGCTCCCTTACGAAGGAAAAACGAATTACTGTTCAGTACCTAGCACACTTGGACCAGCTTTTGCAGGAAGGGTTGCAAATTAGATCTGCCACATTTCAACTTATGAAATTAGCTTTTGATGAAGAAGTAAGCAGCGAAAGTATCGACACGTTCCGCAAACTCTTGCATAAGTACAGACACCCAAATGATATTTTTCATTATTTCGCGTTTGTTGGCCAACTCTGCAACACAATCACGCCGTTAAGCACCGCCAAAGATAAAAGCACGACAATTAAAGGCTTCACCAAAAAGGCCATACAGATGACAGCAAAGAAGGCAGGTATCAAGACGAAGCATTCAAAACGCCAGAAGTATGTGCTACGGACCTGGGCGCAGGGAAGTAGTGGAGCTGGAACATTACCAGCCAGCACAAAATATTTGGGTGGCTTACCAACATCGCCAAACAAACTTAGTCCCCCTTCGAGAGGAATGGATCAAGATGGTGATGATCTTTCCCTTTCGGAGGAAGACTTTCCCACCAACTCCGTCACCTCCGTACATCATAGTGTTCCAAACGATTCTAAAAGTCTAGAACGAATGATGGAGCGCACGTACTACAAAGATTGGAAGCGAATTGGCCTAGGAATTTTACTTCCAAAATCGACCAACTCCTCCGCCTCTTCTATCCTTCAGAAGGCAGAGTCTTTCCGCATTTCTTTCGCCAATTCTACGTATTCCATGTGCAGATCGTATCCAGCACTGGTGGTCGTCCCCAATGTGATAAATGATGAAAGCATAAAGAAGGTTGCGAGATGCTATAGAAGTGGGCGCTTCCCTGTAATCACTTGGAGACATCCCAGAACAAGAGCTTTACTAATTCGAGGAGCTGCATTTAATTCAAAAGGGCTGGTGGCATTTTTCAAGGGACATCCACATGCAGCAGGTGCAGGAGTCACTGACGCTACTGCTCACGTCGAGCATGAAAATTTTCTTCGAGCTTTAGTAAACGCTACTCCACTAGGAGTCGTGAAACCTGGTCTTAGCGCTGGAGGTAGAAATTTGAGTGATAGCACACTTAGTTTGGACTCGGTCTACAGTAGTAGCGCAGGACAATCATTGGCATCCCACATGCATCACGGACACGGAGACGCAAAGATAACACCTGAGGTTGGCCGAAAAAACAATCCATTCGTGAAAGCAATGAATACGCTGAGGTATGCTGGGTAAGTGGGCGCGCCAAACCAGGACATTTTTTTCATCCACCTTGTTTTCTAGTTTTCCACTTTTTCCGTTAAAATGCACGCTATTCTAGCCAGATCTAAAAATTAATAATTCTGTCTAGTTGTATCGCCTTGCATGTCTACCTTTTAAATTTTACAAACATGCCTTTAATATCACTAACTTTTACCGGCGCCGTCGTATATCTCCCTAGATTTTAATTAAGCCTTAAATTAAACTTTTAGGATAAATAATAAATCCAACTTATTTAAGAACACAACGAACCACTTTATCCACAACTGTCAACCATTATTTGCCTGAACTCCCATTACGCTTTTGGGCCAATCAATTGACTTCGAAGGGCTCCTTTGACCAAAAAAAAAAATTTAGTCTGCAGTAAAATGAACAGTATTTATATATGCTGCCTATTCAATTTGAATACCCTTTATAGAATTTTTTTTTTAAATTCGCATGTTAACCTTTTTTTATAACAATTTAGAACACCAATAAGAAAAACAATGATAAAATAAGATGATTACTGCGTACTAGTTGAACATTTTAAAAGTTGACAATTGGCAAAAGTTATGATCTAAGGCATTTAGACATTAAGAGGTTGCCCATGTAGTCGTAAAGTTTTTTTTTTAATTATACAAGATTTGTTTTCCAAAAAGGTGGCTGACTAAATTCCTTATAAGCAAACTCACTTGTAACATTAAAATTCTCTCAAGATACTAATCGTATTTTCACATTAACGCTTTTTTATATTTTCTGACACGTAGAAACTGAACAGTGCAATGCTTTACGTAAGTGTTAAAGTAATTGAATGGGGGAGTAAAGAGAACAATTAATTATGCTTATAGAACCAGCGGTGGAAAAGGCATCAAAAATTACACGAACTGGTCTACAACCCGAAACAGAAAAAGCGTCTCTGGGGCAAACCATGCCATGCCAATTTACACAAACGTTTCGCAGATTTCAGCAGAAAAGGAGTCAGTTGGATACGAGGGAATAACACGGATTCATAAAGCTGCATTGTATATATTTGGTGAGAAATCTCAAATCAAAGGAATCAAGCCCGAAGGTAACTCGAAGATCGAATATGTCCCAGTGGAGTTTCCCGACGTGCGCCATACACGAACAGCATTCAAGAAACTGATGAGAGCTTGTCTCCCAAGTAGTTCTGGAACAGACCCGGAAATGTCTTTCTGGAAGGCGGTTGAAGGATCGGACTGGCTCAATCAGTTATCTTCTATCATGCAACTTACTGCTGCGACTGTGGATCTCATTGATGAAGGAGCCTCTGTAATGTTTTGCATGGAGGATGGATCTGATATCACTACACAAGTAGTATCTTTGGCACAAATCTGCTTAGATCCTCACTACCGCACAATCGAAGGTTTTCAGACTCTGGTGGAAAAGGAGTGGCTTGGATTTGGTCATAGATTTGCTCACCGCAACAATATGACGGGAAGCGAAGGACCCTCCTCGAACCCCGGTTTTGCTCCAATTTTTTTCCAATTTCTTGATATAGTTCATCAACTACTGATACAGTTTCCTTTGTCCTTTGAGTTCAATAATTTCTTCCTCAAGTTTCTCGCTTACCACTCTGTTTCCGCAAGATTTCGAACTTTCCTCGCAGACAATGAGCTGGAACGGGTGGAATATGGTTTTATGGCTGTAGATGACAAAAGAAGTTCCCTACCTCGTCATTACAAAGGCGTTGATGTCTGTTCGGATGATGAGAGTCACTATCTATGTTTATCTCCAGCTGGAGCCAAGTCAATACCAAATGTGAATTCGCAGCAGCAGTTCTGTGGACTCTCAGTTTGGGAGTATATGGAGCGACATCATGCGAGAGCGCCCATCTTCTATAATTTCAAGTATGATCGCAGCGGAATTGGACAGGTAGTAAACCTTTTATACGTTTTTATACGTAAGATTTGGACTGGCTTGTTGAATTAAATTAACAGAAATATTAAAAGACACATCTGAATTCTTCAAGATCTTGCGACCTGTTCGACATGTGTCTGCTCTAGAGGTCTGGGACTTTTACACTAATGAGCAACTAGCCAACGGCCCTCCATACGACGTTGAAACCATTCAAGGGGACGTTAGTGGGGAAGAGGAGCAGCTACAAGAAATTCAAAAGGACAATCGCCAATGCGTCATGACAGGATATGACATTGTTGATAATCACATTCCAAGTGCTTTCACTCACTATCTGAACAAATTCCACCTAGTAGAAGTTGAGAAAGGATTGTTGCCACAGAAGTGGAAACAAGTGTGGGAAAAACTAGAGTTACCCTTGGAGGAAGAGCAAGGCCTCACGAGAGAACCTTCGTTCACCCTACAACAAGTTCGTTCTCTCAGTCGTTCGTTACACAGAAAATCAACCCTAGATATACTGGTTCGTGGAAAAATGGTCCGGTCTACGGACGTATCTGGTGTTTACAATCATTCCCATAGATTTGATAAGCATACCTTTACTACCCTCACCAACTGTGATATTTGCGCGCTGATGCTTCTTGGAAAGGTAAAGTTCAATAGTTATCCTTGGCATTTGCTATAAAAAATTAATAAGAAGACTTTGCCAACGCCATATTTTCATGTTCTAGACCGGACTAAGATGCGGGGAATGTGGGGCTAAGTGTCATGAAAAATGTGCCGACAGCTTGCCTAAATGTGGAGCAAAATATCCTAAACCTTCTGTAGACCATTTGTCTACGGCTAGTTCCTCGCAAGGAGGCGCATTAGACAATACATCGACCTCCTCAAGTAAATAACTTTTGCGTTGTGTTTGTTTTGATGTCACACACTACGCTCTTTACATCTATAAACCTAACTTAATATTAATGTAATTAAACTAACCTATTATTTTCCCTTAGATACTCCTTCACTCCAAACGAACCAAAACTTTTACGATCAGTTTCAAGCAACAATAGCGGAAAATCGGACGCACGAGGGATATCTCTACAAGCGTGGAGCTCTCCTTAAGGGTTGGAAGCAAAGATGGTTTGTTCTAGACTCTATCAAACATCAATTGCGGTATTACGACGCAATGGAAGACTCCCATTCCAAAGGATTTATTGGTGAGAGGCTCATTCAATGAATATGATTATAAGTGTAATTATAACATTTTTAATATCATGTTCTTGCACGAGCACCATGCAAGTTGGTTGATTGACTTAGACGAAGTCATCTTTTCCAACTTGCCATTTTTCGTTTCTTTGTTTATTTATTCATAATAATTTCAACCGCTAGAGATAACTTCGTCGTTTAGTCATTTAATTTGCATAAGATGGTATGAGAAAACCTCCTTAAAATTTGAATACTTTCACAGAACTATCTGAAGTAGTTAGTGTGACGCCAGCTGTACCAACTCAAGGTGCTCCAAAGAAAGCTGACGAGAAAGCTTTCTTCGATGTAAGTCGATATTTCAGTTTAACATTTTTTCAAAATGGCATAAATTTACACTCACCGAACTTTTTCCAAACTTCCAAATTAGATTCGAACAACACGGAGAACCTACAATTTCTGCGCTAGTGATGCTTTGGCAGCCCAAGAATGGATTGAAAAAATTCAGGCATGTTTACTAGCATGAAATGTTTGCATGAGTCTAAGTATATCCCAACCTTGTTATTTCCTTTCGTTTTCGTTGCCAGTGCTGTGCCTTCTGTGTTTAGTAATACGCCACATTATATAGAATGGATTAATTTAATCACATTTTTAGTGAATTTCACTATACGCCATGCAAGTTAACAATGAATTAGTCGTCTGGCAAATAGAAAAACAAAACTATCGGATTCAGTTAAGCCCTGAGCATATACATAGAATGTTTGCTTTTTTAACTTAACCAAATCAAATAAACTATTTTCATTTTCCTGTAATAATTGCCATGCGGAAATACAAGCAAAATTACATAATTTCATTTGAAGGCAAGCTTGTAAACCGTAAGATCAACAGTTAGAAAAGTGGAAGATCATCATATCCACACAAGATTCATAGGTAAATTTTAGACATCTTGTCGGTCAACTAGTACCAATGTGTGGCATTTGATATATGTTTTGGTTTTTGTATCACTGTGAGTAGAATGCCTAGTTAAAAACATTCTTTCTACCGGAATAATACACCAAGAATTTAGCCTTTCGTAGAAATTAAGTGATATTATGTTGATATTTTATGGAATCATGAAGATTACATTAGCGAACAGATTTTAGTTTTAGACGAAACTTGGGAGATCGAAGAAAACTGATTTTCACTTTGTTAGGCATCACAGAAAGCAGAAATTATTTCCAAGGTTCATGATTAACTAGCTGCACTTTCTTTACTTTGTCGGTGGTTTCAGCATAAAAGTGAAGATTATTAACGAAAGTAAGGAATTTTTTAGTACATCACAGTTGTCTCTCAGTGTCAGTTTATTTCGTTCCTTTGATCAAAATTATAAATAATGAGGGCTCTTGACGTAGAATCTATGCAAAGCAGACTTTATCTAGGCTCGATGTTGAGGTTGTATTACCGGATCAGGAACTCATACCAAGGACACTCAGAAATCCACCTTGAACTAAAAACTAGTTTGCTTTTGATGAGTTTGTTATCAACAGAAAAAATGTAAAACGAGAAAAGTACTGATAAACTAGTTGAAATACTTCAATGCATACCTGATGCAAATGATCAAGCTTAATATATATTTATGTTATTGTTTTTACTTGTTCTTGCCATGAATTATACATGTGTCTTCTTTTTTTGACCTTTGTGCACTCGGAAAAATAATTTTAAGTTCAGTCGCATTTAAAGCCTTTTTAACAAGTTTTCCAACTATTAGCAAGTTATTGTAGTGTATACATTCATTTTAAACCGTAAATATTTAAACTTTTAAGCGAAGCATGCATAAAATTTTAGCCCTGTAAGAACCAAAATCGTTGTCGCAGTTGTTTAGTTTAACTGGAACCAACCAAACTTATGTACAATATTAAGCTGAGGAAGGAAGTTTTTTTTGTATGAGATGAAATGAAACTAGTATGAAATGTGAAGAAATTTTAAATAATTATGCTACCTTTTTATTACCAGTTGGTTTTCCATTTTACCGTAATTGTATAGACATGAATTGTACTGTGTACTTCTTGTAATCCGTATTTGTGCTGGAATTGTATACTCTTGTGAGTATTTTATTGTTAGTGTAAGAAAAAGGTACGTACATGATATTTTCTAATTGAACCGCATAAAATTAGGTGGTACCAATGTAATTTACATTTTTAGCACGACTGTTACAACTATGAACCTTTATCGTGAATTTTTATGATACCGTCTGTGTAACTCTTGAAATGAATTAAATCAGCAATTTTCTGCTTTTATCTGGAGGATACATAATTTTGCAAATTATTGTTACCTTAAACTTCCTTGATTAATCACGTTTAGTTACTATACTCATATCAATTTTACACTGAAGAATGATTTAAAAAGAATATGTTCGCAATTTGCTCTTTTTTCCTTTGTTAACATTAAATACTCTTACTTTGCTAACACTGTTTCATATTTTGTTTTTTCTGTAATTATTCAGACAAATTTACACAGTGCATCTCATTTGACTTTGTGTTTTGTGTATTTTTTTCTCTGTCTCATTGTCTCTTTGTGCGTGGTGTGGTATGTTGTGTTTATTTCAATCTTGTGTTGTGTATTTTGCTAATTTAATACTTATGTTATTATTATGTTGCTCTCGTACTGATGATCATGCTCCGTTCATTGTGTTAACTTAGTAAATTGTGATCGAATGGAACCAATTCGAAGCTTGTCATTTCTTGAAATTAAATTATATCCTAAAAAGATAAAGTATCTATATAACTAGATTGTATCATTGGGCTTTCATTTTCAGCATTTAAGTCGAATAACTGATAAAGGCGTAACTTGAACCAACAAGTCAAATTAAGTGTCATCCTCAGTGGTATATGCGGCTTAAGCAGGAGTTAAAGTTATAGTTTTTTACAATTCTGTAATTTCTGTTTTTTTTTTTAATTTACATAATATGTCCAGCATGATTAATCCATTAATTTTTTTCTAGGAACATTAAAAGCAGTATTTACTTCATATATCAACATATTCTTACAGTTAGACAAAGTCCCATGCTCATAGCTCTCGGCCTATTCGCATAAGCATAAATACATGATTGCATCGGGCCTCCCGACCTTGGAAGAAATAAAACACATATTTTCAGAGTGAGTATCTTCTACTCGCTCCATTTTTCGTGTCTAATTCTCTAAGACAAATCAATCGAGCTTGAGGCCTTGAATAAGACTTAGGACTCATTTTCAGCCTGGAGGAATAAACCCTTAAAAACTGTAGGAAAGCTTTACTCCCATCTACATAATCACCTAAATTAATATTATGAATGTATGGCTTAGGCATTAAGTCGTTACTGATCCCGTTATCAGATTATTTCTCGCACAACTACAGATCTAATGTAATGTAGAGTCTAGACGAGTAGCAGCCTTTTAAGCAACGAATGGGGAATAGATATGCAAGTACTGTGCTGATAGTGCAAACATGTAAATGCTCACATACATCATTCCATCTCCTTTGGTGGCAAAGTAAGGGAAAGCGGTAAAAAAATCAGTAGGTTAAAAAGAGAAAACATGACGGCCGTGTAACAACTTGTAAGGTGGTCGAGTCTGCTGTTGTCTGTGATACAAAGCTTGAATATCAGTAATAGCCAACGGTTGTGTGATATGCTAGTGTTGTGAGGAAAGCATTTTTTCCGTCGAATCACCATCATCATCGATGGAAAAGCAGGCGATGAAACCAGGGCGGCCGACCAACCTGCAAAAACCAAATTTGGTGTAATGGAAAGGACGGTGAAAGCGACGGGGGCCACGGCACACTCCTTTAATAAGAAAGACTTCCTTTAGTACGAAGGAGGAATGTAGTTAAGAGAACTTACTCTTTTTCACTTTCCTTTGTCCTTGTCATCTATAATTCCCTTCCCATTCTTTCTCCTTCCTTTTCCCTCCTATTAAGTACAGCAGATGAAAGGAGAAAGCAGTTTTTACTTCATTTTTAAAGTAATTTTTCTTTTCATATATGCCATCACTCAGTAAGTAGAGACGATAAATTAATCTGATGAACTTTCATCTATAGTTTCTTCCTTCCATGTTGTGCCTCCTCCCTTGTACAAATATAGTTTCTAAGGCTTAGACAAGATAAAAGAAAAGTTTTACAGTCGTTGTTCCTCTTGTGATAAATTACGAAGGCACTAGCTTTAAAAATAAAAGTTTGTTATTTGATACATAAAATACATAGGTAAACATACAGATTATTTTTGCCAATCTTACGATAGAGCAAAGTTTTATTCCAGTGTCGTCGAGTCTACCCAAAATGTCTCTGTTTGTAAACAAAGAGTGTAAATGCCTTTACGAGATTCCCCACTGCCATTAGGAGTACACGTAACTTCTTAACATTCATTTATTTTCAAGAACTCTAATTCTGTTAGTTTCTTAAAATAATTACTTTTTTTTCGATTGGAGAATATTAGCGTCAGCCACCAGAACCATTAAATGCAACATTCGGCAAATGTTTTGTATTTACTCGTTAATAAATCTTATAGGTTAAACGCTGACCTTTATAACTTGCTGTGACTCCGGTAAAGTCAAATTCTTTTCTGCTTACTAGTTTTATATATAGTTTAATTCGTGTTGTGACCAAACTTAAGTTTAACTATATTTTTTTTTAATTGATTTAGTTCTCAGGAAAGTTGGCGACAAGCAGGGTAAAGTAGCATAGCAGTATACTGACATAATGAGCGCAAGACAAGAGGCGACAACTCCCGCAAGTTATTCGAAACAAGGGAATGCAGTTGCAGGTTGTCAGGAAAAAGACCTGATGTGGTTTAACGTAGAGAAAGTTACTGAAAAGGGTATTATATTCGTGTTTCATTTGTATAATTCTAACGTCATATAATCCTTGTTATTACGTAGCTATTATTTTTATTATTATTATTGTTATTCCGTAGTATTGATATCGTCATGTCCGTCTGTTCGCAACATAACTCTCGAACGCGTGAACCGATTGATTTCGAATTTGGTATACGGGTTCTTGGGAATTTGCGAAATAAGTAACTGATTAACTTTTGGGTCTTATCGGTCAACTCATGAGGTCAGGGGTCTTCAAGGGTGAATGATTTTTTTAAAAATGATAAATTATAGCTTGTGACAGCTCATTCGAAAGCTCGTGACCTTTTGATGACGAATCTTATAACCATTGACCTCTTCAGATCAACCTTTGAGGTGGTAGGGAGGTGACGTGGTAACATCTAACCACAACTGAAATCAGTCGAAAAATATAAATTTACCTCTGTTTGCATAGAGCTTTGCTGACACGCTGATCTACAGTCAGAATTTCTCATTCTTGCTTTAATTGCATTCCTTTAGTTAACCATTTCTTATGTAGGTAGCACCTATCAACACACTATCATGAATGTAATTTGTAAATTTGTTCTTCCTTCACTGTTTAGAATGTTTGTCTTGTCATTAACCTTATCGCCCTTACAATCAATATTGTGCTCCTAACGTCTTTCCCCATAATTCACCCGGGTCTTACTTCCATCCAATGATCTAACTCTTTGATTCAGTTCAGATGTTGTAACCCTTTCACATCTCTGCGAAGCTACGTCTTTAACAGCATTACCAGCTTTTATTTGTTATTGTCTCCAAAAATAAACTTTATTTGCTCCACAGACTTAAAAAGCTCAGCTTCAAAGTCCAAGAAGGTGGTCGTTAACGACGAAACTATTGCTGTAATTTTGTATGAGAATAAAATACACGCCATTCAGGAGAAATGTCCACATTCTGGTAAGGCTTCCGTTTGAATTTTCAAATTATGTCTTTTAAAAAAGATCATGGGTTCGACTTTTACATACATAAACAGATAAAATATTTGATTTTTTAAATCTCAGGTGGACCATTGCATCAGGGTGATATAGAAGATTTTGAAAAGGAGGGACTATGCATTAGTTGTCCATGGCATTCATGGAAATTCAGTTTGTCCTCAGGTAAATGTATGTTTCCTGCCCATCGGGAAGATAAGAATTTGAAGATCTACCCCGTTCGGATTGACTCTCGGAATGGCGAGATACAAATAGGTTTTGATTACATAGCTAAATCGATATTTAACACACCACCATGAAAGGGTAAGACATGAAGTGATGTAAATCTAAGTAAATAAAATTTTGAACGCATTATTCGAACCTCGAAAACCTTTTTTTATTGTGAACTGTTAACTAGTCTTAGAAAACAAAATAGTGAGTTACAATACAACGAACACAATCCAATGTACGCTCATGCTCATGCTTCAGAGAAACAATAGTATTCTGAAACTAACGCACATCTAGTCTTTATGTTTAACGGAAAGTATTACTAGATTTGAAATGTTACCATTGTTACTTTCATTCACGTATGGAACTTCACTTTTGTACAGACCTACCTCTATAAGTTTATGGTATATTTGTCTTTCTAAACAAAACGCAGATACTTATGTATTGACACCCAAGATAAACATACGCTCAGTCAGTAATTATTATATATATTCTCACCGTTTTCTACCGTATTAAAACCCCGTGCCAGTGCCAAATAGAAATTTAGAACTGAACATTGTTGGAGTATTTGAAGCCTTGTAATGAACTAAGTATATAGGATCGCCTTACGCATTTTAAAGAAATTATGAACGCATATAATAATGTGTAAAGCAGCTAGACAAAAGATGTTTAATTAAGAATGTGTAGACTTTAAAGATGATATGCACTTTGTGAATAAAACATGACACAAATAATGAAAACGTGAAGTTTACTGATATTATTTACCAAAGCTGCATTAAAAAAAAGTAGTTTAACAACCAAACTTGTTTGAGTATTTAACTGTAATTTTCTCACGTAGTCAAATAACAGCTTTTAAGCCTGACTCATAGGTTGAATATTTTGACTCGAAAATTATTTCAATGACTATGCCAAAAAACTTCATTTGCAAATCACATGAAAACTTTGGATCAAATTTGGACCATTCGTACTACCATACATCAACTTAGGCACCTTAGTCATTATCATCATGTCACCCCAAAATAAAATATTATATTGTTAGAATTACTACTTGTCACGTTCCGATGGAAAAATATATTGGTTAAATATACGGCGCAAAATTCTTCATTTCTATGCTAAAGTTATAATCTTAGTTGGCGTTATGAAATTTGCTATTTACTTTTAGTTCCGCTCAGAAGATTTTCCATTTCGTATAATGTAGTTATTTTATGCCCAAATGAAATAATTATTACCAATATTCACTGATTAGTACCTAATAAATAATCAAAAATATAATAACGTAACGTTTTTAGACGGGAATAGGAATTTAGCCTTTTATTCGTCTATTTGTTCCGCGAACGCCTATCTAGATTCCACCAGTTATAAATTTCTCCTCTTCCATACAACTAGTATTATCCAGAAACCCTCCAATCACCATTGAGTACAATAGTTTGTACGTGTCTCAATCTTAACTTTCCAATCCTTCTCATGTTAATAAAAGTCTTTACATTTTTAATAAAATAATTACAATAAACAATGATTCTGTTTGTTTGATTCAATGTTTCACCTTTGACGCTCCTACATCAGCTCTACATCAACCTTGTTGTAGATACTTGTTTCCGGACACAAAAATTACATCCAGCATCCAATCTTGAACACTCAAATAAATATCTTGCACGTAGTATATACTAGTAATATAGTGCGTTATCGATAAAGTAGTTTTAATATCAAAGTGTATTCATTATCTTAGACTTAGATAGTTCAGCTGGAAAGCAATTTTTCACCTTTTTGACAAACTACATCAATTTACAAATCTCCCGAAATTGGTTCATGGAATGTTTAAAAGTGCCATTTTAAATCAAGAAGGATGTGTCTGCTATGGCAATCTCATTAATTGTACTGGGATTATATATCTATTCATGTTTTGCTGCCATATCTTCCTTGTTTTAGCTTATTCCAAATATTGAGGACTTATTAACACATATTTCCATTGCAATAATTAGTTACGAAATATTTTTTATTATAGGTGGCAGCTATACAAGGTGTCTCATTTTCAAGTTCTTCTAAGTACGGAGAAAGTAGGTTTTCTCACTGCAACAATTAGCTTACCAATTTTCAACACAACGTTTTTTGCTCCGTTTAACTCCTTAAAAATCCACTAATTTAACCGTTGGTTGAGATAAATTTACCCAATTTTCCTTACTTTGAATTTCATAATATCATTGTATATATTTAGTAATTGTAGGAATGTAAAGTTACATACATAGGTGCATAGGTACACGGAGGAGTTAAATTTGCACTATTTTCATTTAATAATTGTTATCTCCTAATGTTACTTACTTTTGGAACTATGATCTACCGTTTATGCTTTTGAGCAGACACCAAAAATTCATTTAAACTTGCAATTAGAGCAGGAAGGAAGGTATTTTAGATGCATTATTTTGTGTTGGGTATAGATGAGAATTTAAGTGTCCCATTTAAATGCAGAGGAAAGTTTTCATGTACAAAAAATCTTACAAGTTTTTACTAACATACCTTGAGATTAACATTACCTTAAAAAATTTTTTTTCTGTAATTTATGAATTATCTGAAGGGTTTATGTGCATTCATCCATTTGATAATCTTAACTTTTTGACAAGTTGGTCAGTTACAAGCATTGAATGGAGTCGTAACGGGAAAAAAATTCAGTGATAAAAACCCCTGTGTAATAGAGCGTTTAAGCATAGAGTAATAATTCTTTTTAATTGGGCACAGCAAACTCTAAAGTTGTATTTAATTAGCTCTCATTATCCATTCGTCTCAAATAAATTTTCACCGGTAAACGCTGTGAGAAAATACGTTGCTCAGCTTGAAGGTTTTACTTTAGACGTTGAATAACATGCAAGCATATGTATATTGATACAATGTTTTAATAGACAAATAAATTCATCTGATTAAAAAATGGGTTTGGGCACATTGAGAATAGAAGTTAACATCAGTCATGCTGCGTTAGTCTAAAACTAGTCTTAAGAAATTACGATTGTCTACGAAATTGTGCTTGTTAATATTAAGTAACGCATGCGTTCTCAGCACGATATGAAGGGTAAAAATATCGAACATAGACCAAACTGCAAATGTTTTTAAGGCAAGCTTTTCTGTTCTCAGCAATACAAACCAAGAACGAGCGGTTTTTAATGTAACCGTCAACTAACACAGCAAAGCTTATGTAATTATGTGGACATTTTAAATGTACGTACGTATAAGTAGAAGATGGGATTTAGTAGCTATTTGAATGCCCAAGGTTAGATGAATATTTTGACTCAATATCGTAACTCGTTTTATAGTATTTTTTGAGGCTCGCTATCGTGTTTTGTGGGGAAAATTCTCACGAGTGTAGTTTAACATAGATAATCACTACAGTTGTTAAATTCTACAATTAAATTTACATTACATTATTACTGAATAGAGAAGAATTTCAGTAATTAGTTTGACGATTTAGTTACCACATAAAACAGCGCAGATAATTATTTTTTTAATTCAGATTATTTAATTTTAATTAATCACTACAGTTGTTAAATTCTACAATTAAATTTACATTACGTCATTACTGAATAGAGAAGAATTTCAGTATTTAGTTTGACGATTTAGTTACCACATAAAACAGCGGAGATAATTATTTTTTTAATTCAGATTATTTAATTTTAATTGTGCACAGTATAAAGCCAATAATAAGATTTTAATGCATATTGACTAACTAAACAATATTAACATGTTGTGTAGGAGCTTCACGAACAGATTTGTAAAGCTAAATGAAACACACATTGTACGGAAATCCGCTTTCTCTTTGTTTCATACTTATGCCACAATTTAGGAAATTCCTTTGAGGTTAGGTATATCTATTCACATGGTTCATGCTATCACTAATGAGGTCATCTATATGCTTTGAACTTTAGTTACGCTCCGTAGTGTTTTGTGTTCAGATCTGTTTTCATTAATGTATCATAATAATATTAATTACATATAACGACTATATAATAGTACAAAAGCGCTACAAGACAATCTACACATTCATTCATTCAGAATGGGTCACTTACACTCATACTCATCGTCAGTTTGAACTCTGTTCTGGAGAGGAAAAGATATGCTTGCTATTAATGCTATATACCAACGTATTCATAAATTTTCTCTTTTGCTCTCTTGACTTTGTTTTTCCCAATTTTATTTGGAAACCATATACCGCAGGGAAAGTAAGCAGATTATTGTAATGTTCAATGTTACGTAGTCTTATATTTATATAGTCCTCTGGTTGTTCTTTCTATAGGATGGAGAAACAATTACTTGTTTAACTTTGTGCTTGATGTTGATGCAGATGGCACAGAAAGCATCTTTCCGGAGAAAACATCTACAGTTTATGCCATTCATCCGTCCTTTTTCATGCTTTCGATGAAATCTTTGTAGGAAGGAGATTTGCGTAGCCCAGACGTAGAAGAGCCGATTTTACGAATGTATATGCCACAAACCAATGCCATGAAAAGACGAATTCCAACCACCAGCCACAACTGTAATTTTAAAGAAAAATATTTTTTAATTGTCCAATTTATTAGACAATATAAAAAGGCACATTTAGACTTGAACTACTATTTACTATTAGTCTAGACATTGAGAGTAGAGATTCGTGCTACACTTTGTGCGACATTTGCTGAGACATATACAAATCTTATCAGCAAAACTGTAAAAGCGCTTCAAGTTACCACGAAATCGTAGAGTTGGGAGATTTCAGTTGACGTGGCTGTGATCAAATCGATAGCGCAAAGTGATGACAAATGGATCAGAGCTACCAGTTGAACAGTTCTCGCCACCCATTTGTCCCGAGTTAACCTGAACCTCCAAAGTGTGAACGAAATCACTTGTAGGAGGAAAATCGCCACATGAAAGAAAACACAGAGAAACGTTGCTTTTGGCTTCACAAGTCATTCTTTTAAAATGGCAAATTGTCACTTTTTTAGTTGAATAAATACATAAAAATGAACAATCGATACAAGCGCAAAGTTTCTACAAAAAACACTTGACAGGTTTTCACAAATTGAAGCAATAGCAAAATTATACTTAAAACAAATTAAACAGAAACATATACTACTGAGTGAGCAAAAAGCAAATTCATCATTTCATTTACATATCTTCGTCATTATCATATTTCTCGACCAAGTAAGCAATTTTCGTCCCCCACATAAACGTATTTAAAAAATATTTTCCGTTGCCCAATAATTTTCCCATAAGGTATTAAGGAAATGTCTACGCTTCCAAAGATACCCAACCAGAACATGATAGCAGTAATAGATTGAGAAATATCTTCACCTATTTTGAGACTTACAAATGTTTTTCAACTCCAGTGCAATAGGGAGTGCTATAAATTTTACGTAATTTTATGAAAATCCATTTGCTTAGTTCACACGCTTTTCAACGAAAATATTTATCCCATAACAACATTTCGAAACTCCATGTTTTATTCTCTGACTCCATAATTGGGTAGCAAATTAATTTTGGGTTAATGATTTTAAAAAATGATATCATGCATGGCTTACGAAAACTTCATCGAAATATATATTTTTGTTTAAATTCGACATCATGTACAATCATTTATACATATGACTACCTTCATATAGGAATTGAGTTTTTAAATGTTTAAACATTTTAAAATAAACTGAAGCAGGGTGCCCAGCTTACAAACAGAAAAATGAATCCTTTCTCATGGATTCTTATGAAAAGTATCGAGAATGGTTAATTTATAAAACGATTAATAGGATTTTGCAAAGACAAATTCTGTTTGACCTAATGGTTAATTTTAATTGACAAAACCTCCGACATTTTGCAAAATTTTGTGTGTTTTTGAAAAAATCATGCATAAATCCTAACATTAACTGCTGCAAGATTTGAAACTCCTGGAGAACATTTTAATGTAAGTATTTTCATACATTACTTCAAAGCGTTCATTGTTAAATTAGTTTTCAAGTCCTTTCTGTAGACCAGTAGATGAAACAAAGTTTCATCACAAGAGTTTTTTGGGTTAAGTTTACTTTTCCCGGGCTACCACCTTTTTTGACACCATTCGATAGAACTCGACGAAAGGTTTCGAATGGTGCTACTCTCAGCCCTTAACTCGGTGACCTCTGACCTCTAGAGGTCAAAAACTAAAAGAGCGTAATAAATGAGGTTATGCACCGATCTGAATGAGTGGACCAGTTTTGGTATCATACATACGTCATACGTGCCAAACCTAACCTAACCTAAGCTGACCGATCTAACCTAACCGACCTAACCTAACTGAGCGTAACTGATGGAAACCAAAAGTGATCTACTCGTTTAAATCGGTGCAAAAACACTTTTAGGCACTTTTTGGTCTTGACCACTAGACTAGAGGTCAACGAGTTAAGGGCTGAAAGTAGCACCATTCGATTCTTCTTGTTGCATTCTATCGAATGGTGTCAACGACTAAAAAATTTGGTGGCCCGGGAAAAGTAACTCCAACCGTATTATTTTGTAATCAACAGCCCAAGAGATTTCGAATGAGCTCTCGTTCGCAATATGTTCGCATTTTAAAAGAAAATCATTAGCCCTCGACCCCTGTCTTCATTCTTTTACCAATATTGACCAAAATTTAATCAGGTCGGGTCATTTGTATTTGTGTGCCAAATTTGAAAAAAAATCGGTTCAGCCGTTCTCATCTCAAGTTATGGCGCGTACAGACAGACGGACATCAAAATCAGACTAGCTTTCAGCTACGTAATAAATGTCTACGTATGTCTGCTACCTTGGAAAAAGGTACATATTATGTTCATATTCTTGCATGTGTGGAGTCTTCACAGTGATCCTTAGTATTTAATTTGATTGAAATCAACCAATAGATCGGTGGCTATAAACAGAACAACTTACGTTAATACAAAAGCGAAGCATGTACCATAAGTTCAGCAAACTAGTTAAATATCCATAATACTTGCATGAATTTAGTATAGCAATTAAACTCTTCAGGAGAATGGTTAACGAACAAACGTAACGTGTAATACTTTTATTCATTTCTGTAAAAATGGGATGTACCGAGTAAAGAGACTGCATAATACTTGGAGCCCATCACCAAGCTTTCCTTCTCCGAGTGTTTTTGTTGAATGCCAAGTAATTTAAGTTGACAAGCTTGTCTGGGAAAGAAGAGGATCAATACTGCTTGAACAAGGAACGCCAAAACGAGTAAACCTTGCCAGGTCCGCACCCCACGGGGAAATTTCACGTACAAATGTTCATTGTGACCAAGTACTTGAGAAATCTACAGACAAAAGAAGAAACCCTTTAGAAAATGTACCAGAAAAAAAGTTTAGTCGACCGACACCAATGCACCAGCAGAAAAATCTGAAAGTGAAAAAATTCTTACCCAGATACGCTCAAAGTTGAACGGTGGTTAAACCAACGCATGTATCAGTGCAATGGAAAATGTATTGCGTGCGAAAAAGAAATGTCATTGGGGAAATGTAAAGAGCTTTAGACAATTCTCTAGCCTCACATCAAATTAACGTAAGGTTTTGTCTCCATTATGTACTTCTCAAATGAAAAGATGAGTGCAATGAAATGATTTGATCATGAGATGTGAGCAGAGCAACTCTTGTTTTTATAAACCCTTCAAGGAAGAAGCACGATTTAACCAAGGAAGCCTACTGAATAAGTGCGTTCAAGTAATTCTTTTTAAGGATTCTTTAATTTCATACTTTCTTTTATTTTCTATCTTTTGAAATGCATCTGTATAAATGTGTAAATATGTATGTACGTGTTGTATACGGCAAAAATTTAACACTTTTTGTTAAATTTCACACTAAATACGCTAAACTATTTATTTTGTTTTTAATAAAATTGTCTGTAAACTTAAGCTCAGGTCGATAATGACGATGAGTTTAGTCCATCCTACAAGGTCTTGCTTTATAAGCTTTTTTCTTTTTTAGATTTGAAGAAAACCTTGTTGAAAGGCACACATCTTATGTAAACTGTGGTATTTCTTCCATGGAGGTTCAGATTTATGTCTTAAGAGAAAGGAATATGTAGGCCCTTATATACTCAATTAAAAGTTATGCAGATAGATATACATGTACATATGTATAGCAAGCAAAACAATTTCCATTGGGGTAAAGCGATATTTTTCATAAGCTCTCTATATAACGTCTTGCGTTTTATGCACAAATTTCTTCAAGTTCTGTAGAACACACAGCTAACGCTAACGGAGGGACGTAAAAGACAAACACAAGACAAGTTTTTGGAGAGTGCAACATGTAAAAAATCAAGACTGGAGAAAGCAAATCAGGTAATGATTAGTATTCGTCCAGCGAATCAATAGATTGAGATATGAGTATACTTAAACTAAACTACACCAATGCGTTATTTTCCAAAGCACTATCTCTTCAAAGCAAAAATCTTTACGTTACAGATTCAGCTTGCTTAGATTTGTTTTTGGTTGAGAGCTAGAGCTATTCGTTCATGCATGAAATAGAGACATCAACTAACTCAATGTATACCAATTAATTTAGTAAGGATACTAGAACAAAATATGATATTAGCTTTCACTCAATACCTTGCTCCGATGAATGTCTCCGTTATCGGTTTCTCCAACTCCAAGAATTTTCCGAGTTTTAAGCCGCGAATGAAGGTCTCCGCTACTTGGCTTCCTATAAATAAGATCGTTGGTTATTTATTTTCTAGTCAGATCATTCTAGATGCTGTTCCTCAACAGTAAAGTTGTAGGTCGTATGAGATCTGGTCAAAACTGATATGGCTAGTTTAAGCTTTTGTTAAAAA
>JAANSQ010000061.1:0-53046 GCA_036850885.1 Lepidocyrtinus dapeste
CACGCCATTGTTCATAAGTGTACACTCTTTTCTCAGTTTATTAGTTAGCCTCATTCAACTCACATTTTGTTACATAAATTGACAAGTCATAATTTCACGTTACGTGTTTACTCATTATCATAGCTGGCTGTAGGAAGACAAGAGGAATTACTTGTAACTATTACGTTGCACTAGAAAAAATGCTTGTATTTTTGACGTGCCACATTCTCTTGTTTTCTTTCAAGACGTAATGGATCACTTACTCGGTCAATTGGCTTTAGTGAATGATATAAAACGTTCAGCCCAGAAAAAAGACAATGCAATCCTACCGCGAATAGGAACCGGAACTTTAGACGGTAAAGTTGTACAACAACACTCTCCCACCCTCATTTCACTTAATATTCAATCTGAACAATTAGTCCGACTCATGCTGTATGTAAGGTAAACACAATATGCATTAGTACGTCCCATTGTAAAACCATATTGTTCTACCGTAATTAATTATAAGAAAAATGAAGTTTCTTAATCAGTTCCTTCCCATTCAAAGACATTCATTCATGCCGAAGGAATATGGCAATAACATCATGAATTCTAACCCGGGAGCTAAAAGCTCAAGATTTTTTCAAAGATAACATGCTCGCTCCCCATCTCTCCCCTTGATTAACGTTACCTAATTTTCGCCTGTGAAGCCAATAATCGATTACGTCCCAGTCACAGTGTAACAATGAGTACTGTACACAGGTACTCAACTTGCACTAACAGTTTAGAATATATTTCAAGTGTGACTTCAAGCGTTGTTTCTTACGTTCATATGGTGACATTCAAATTTTTGTTGAAGGGCTACGTTTCTAACCTACATTTTCCTCCTTCAAATCGTCAATGAGCAAATCCAGCCCACTCTAGTTTTACGATTGCTCACAGTCATAAACTTATCAATTTTATCAAGCCTATAGAAACCGGTAGGTTTGTTGGGTACACCAAATCCCCTCTATCTTTTCCCCCTACTAATGAGCCAAACTTGCCTTCTTAACTAATTCCCCGAATGACCAATTAGAATTGACAATAGGAATTATGATGATGAGTGCCTGACCAGCGTATTCACAGAGTAAGTACTTTTCTACACACAAATGAATTAATGGCTTTTGAATCGTTAGCCCATTCATTACATAACACTTCTTTTTTATGCCTGCTTTCCATTAAATAAAAAAATTGATAAGGATAAGCACCCGACTGCAGACTACAGAGCAATGCTGTACCGTTTCACACTCTTTCAGAGAAAATGACTAAGTTGGGTACAGAAGCTTAAAGCTCATTTCGGCACTTGTGCCTTTCAAGTGTACATACCAAAAATAGACGCACATTTTTCCTTATTCAATAGAATGCTTAATTTGCACATAAAAAGACAGCCCTTTGAATCGTCATATGAGTACACACAAAAAATTTATATTGGTGAAAAAACGGTGAATATTTTTTTTTCAAGTCTACTATTAACCAAATAGGGGCTTTCAGTTTACCCCTGGGCAATATGAAATCAAGTTGTCTCTGAATGTTTCATACTCTGCCTGTGTGGGATATTTTATCGAGAGGAGTAACGTACAGTTGACTTTGGGGTAAACGTTACCCTAAAAAATGTGATCATTATTGATGTCATTCTCAAACTGATCAAGAGATAGAGAGACAGTCACAATCAGTTCTTCCATTCCCACCAATATGAATACGTAAATTGGAAAACCGGGAAATTTGAATAAGTAAAATACCAGTTTTGATAAAAAACATGCAACACTAATACAACATGAGTACATAAATATGTACGCCTTTCTATTACAATTTTGTAATTATTTCCGCGATGAAAACATGACACAGTTAATATATTTTATTGTCATTGTCACCTTTAAACCTCCCAATTTGAATGTTTGCCCTTTGAGTGAAGTAATGGTGTTACATGTGATTAGCATGCGTATCTATTGTCTTGAGCTCAATTGCATAAACTCATTATGCAGATGCAACTAAATAATTTTTATGTCCCGGTGCTCACTCAAGTATCAAGGAGGCTGTACAAAAATGATTGATCCTGCTGTTGGCCCGTACCAAATACGGCCGTTTTGAACTTCCTTCTACATTAAAAACTCTGATTTTATTACCTGCTCATTAGCATATTAGGAACAGGCACACGGCTGACATTCACTCTGACTCATTTTACATCAGCAAGTATCACTTGGACCATAAATTTGCAGCTAATTTAAAATTTTAAACAACCCAGAATAAAGACAATGGGAATGGTGTCGATTTTACGATTGAATTTTAAACAGAACCTGGTTCATCTCACGTAATAAGATTTACGACCAATCGAGTGAAGAAGAAAATGAAGAAATTTTAATTTAGCTACTTTATTTGTTACGATTCGAAAAAAATTATCATTTTTCCACATTAGGAAAAAAGATGGGGTTTATGTATCCAATCTACCGCACCAATTCGATTCCCTACTTTAACTACTCTTTTTGGTGTTAGCATGCTCGTATTTTAACGGTTGATGCAGTCATACATCATTTTACAGTTTGTTCGACGAAATGGCTTGAACAGTTCAGGTATTAATCAGGAAATATTTTGTTTGGTAGGATATTTGTCAAACTTAAGAGAAATAATGGCCTCGTCTAAGTGCAACAAGCATGTCGCCTTCACTTTTAAATATTTTTTGGTTTAACATCCAGTGAGTCTTTTTCATATAATTTAATTCGGCGAATTTCTAGGTTGGCTATAGCTTTTCATGTAAACTTGCAATTATAAAACAAATAAATCATCTATTCATGAATTACTTCTGGCCTAAGGTTGATCAAATTGTTAAAAACCAATTGTCACTTGGCCTCAAAATCCTGAGAAATAACGGAATGAAGCTTAGTGGGACCGTACTCTTTTGATTTATTCCGTAGAAAAAACAACAACAGTTTGGAGTTCCATCCTAACGTGATCATTGTTTTGAGTGCTGTCACGTCACTAATAATTTCTCTCATTTTTCACGTGACCTCTGAAATGTTTAAGCGTTTCTCAAGCCCTTTCGTATTACTTTTGTTTTATAGGAGAGACCTTCCGTGTGCTCCTCAACCTACAGTTTCATAGGTTGCTTGCCTAGTTAGTGCTACTATGGCTGAGCAATATGTTAGTGTTGTCAGTCAACACACTGATGACAATATGGTAACTTTTTAGAAAAAATGTACTCCCTCTCCTCAGTCAGACGCTAAAGGAATAAGTCAAGTGTATTCTGCGTGAGGTTCTGCCACTACGTGCAGGCAATAACATAGTTTTTCATGCGAATGTGTGTAATTGGCAAAAAAGTGTTTTCTAATCGTATAAAAGCAAGTGCCAAAATTCACCTAACGCTGATACATTACGCACATACCTACTCGCTTGAGACTCTCGAGATGCTACGTAGTGAAGTTCAAAGACAAAAAGTTCAAGAAATTGCATTTTTTTTGTGAATGACAACATTTTTTTGTTGTTTAAACGCAATTTACTACATGCTTACATAACATAACAGTTTTCCCTTACGTACTTTACATCATTCCTTATCAACTTGATTGAAGCCGGCTTAGTAGCGTAGTCCGAGAAAAAATGGGAAGGAGTAAGATTTAAAAAAAAACTAAAACGAATTCTTTTTCGCTGTGGAATGAAGGAAAGAACAGTTCTGTGAACTGATTTTATTTCTCTTTTTGTCTCTTGGATCAATTGTATTGCGTCAGGTTTAATCGGAAACAATAAGTCTGTCTGAGTGTATACTACCGATGATGTAGTACAAGAAAGGGTCATGTACCTTCTAATTTGCTTAAGTAGGAACAATGAGATTTACACTGGCATTGTATACTTATATAAATAAATTCAACAGGGAGGCTTTGACAGGGAGAAGGTCTCCTTTGATACTACTATTAGTACAGTGATAAACGTCAGGGATTGGCTTACACTTATCAATCTCACTAAACATTTACAATATATGTAGACAATTACAAGCAAATTACAGACAATTAGAGAAGAGTATTTTTTCCTCAGAAGCTCATCTCTTTTTTCAGAGTTTAAAATGATGTAAATGATTCTAGCCAAAGTTTAGCTTCGCTCGGTTAAAGAGACATGAGGTAGACATGCGAACAATGACAAAAATGCATTGAATAAGAAATCAAGTGCAGAAAACTTCCCAACTTTTAATTAACGTCGTAAGCAAAATAATGAGCTTCTTAAAAGTTTGGGTGGGAATTGGGGATTAAGCATGATGAACTTCTTCCTCTATTTGTGTAAACTCGCTTGTCATCCTAAACAATATGAACAAGACTCACACAAATAACTTTACATCATATTGTAACATCGAGCAATACTATCCAAATTACGACTGTCCCCGGAGTTTTACTACGAAGAAGCAAATATTTCTAGTATTTTCCCCCTATTTCATTGTTCTACCGGTTTATAAATGTTTGCAAAAAGAAAATAACAACAAATGCAAGTAAATTGCACGTTGTAATGTCACATTAACGCTAAGCAGTGGATGTTTGCTCCCTCTAAAAAAATTAAATAAGACGAAAAGATTTACTCAAATCCACCAAAAATGTTTATCTTTCTTATTCCTACCAATTTTGGTTTACGGGACTACTTGACGAATAATGTTGATGGTGTATAGCATGCGTAGAGAATATGCGCATATTATTCCGGTGCTTAATGACAACGTACACATGTGCTAAGTATAATGTGTAGTCTGAACGAATTATTAAAAATGCATCATGCAACAGAAAGATTTCACTGTTGAACCACAAATTGACTTAAGAAGGTAGTTATTATCCATCCGAAAATAATATCCCATCATATTCCCCTGTTATTTATATGGGATGTGCCTTGAGAAAGGTGCACTTTACGGAGGAAATAAACTTTCATATACTTTTGTCGAAAAAAATGAATTCATTTAGTGCTTTACACTTGATAAGCGTATTTCTGCACGACATAGTAGAGCCTACTAGCTAATGGAGCTATTTGGATTAAATACAAATATCAAGACATAAAAATTATTTTACAGCTAGCCAAACATACAAAACGTCGACCATCATCACCATCCTGATGACATGTCAGTAGTGGGACTGTAAGCGCAAGAAGCTTACTTTTAATGGAGGAGGAAGACGCTTAAAAAATGAAAACCTCTTTAATTACACCCTGTTTACTTGATACACTAGGTTTTACATCTAATTTAATATTAGCTACACAAGAATCATCTCACCTGGTGGGAATGTCTTTGAGAAACGGGAAAAGAGAGAGGAAAGTTTAAGCCTGCTTATTAAAACTGTTCGTTTGTCCGCTCCTACACTCTCCTCTTTACAGGGTAATTGGGAAACGACAAACATTAACTTCCTCTTTCCGTTACCTCTTCTAAAAGAAAGCATATTACGATTACAGAAGAATCCTCTCCTTTTTCAACGGAACATCCTTGAAACTTTGAAAGTAATGCAGAGTAAACCCGACTTTGCTCAGGAATAAGTAAAAAAAATATATCTCCTCGTCGCACAAGACAAAACAAGAGTATGCTACGAATGCTACGGAGTTATTGTACAAGTTCGTCTTGTGTGACCAAAATGATGAATTCTTTTTTTAAAAGAGAGCATTCAAGCCCGAGACTAAGTAAAAACTGGATTTTACTTTAGTACACTTATGCGTTATGCAACTATTTGAATAATAACCTTTGCTCTTGTTTAGCTTTGGGAATAATAATGGGGTAAGTAATAGCGTTAGACTTTGCCATATTCAGCCTACATAAATCAAATCAGTGCTCGAGTTAAGTTTCGGAGGTGGATTATTATTTTCTCTGAGAACGATGGACAATTAACTATGCCTTTCAAGAAAATGCTTTCATTCATTCTATACTCCTGTCCACTGACTCATACGCTCCTACTCTTCATTTCTAGTCTGAGCTAAAAGCTAAGGTGGACTTTAATTTATTCAGTGTCTTTTTATTTTACATTTTCCCTTGGTTTTTTTTTCAGTGATGTTGGTGCCGTTACGAACTGCATGCATCCATTAAATTGGTATGTCATGAAGGCTCACTTTAGCATAGAGAATAAAATGCGGAGATACTTAAGTAGTGTGAATGTGTCTGAGTGTCCAATACAGTCTGATTAATCCATTTTACTATCCTTACTTTATAGTTGGTCTTATTCTTAGCGTACCTGTATTAAATTGAAAAGGATGGCTAATTTGCTTCTTTATACCTCCTCAATTACCACTTGTTTTCTAATGTGCTACACTCTTAAGTATTCTCAGCTCGTGCCATTTTCCTTAATATTTTGAATTTTTTTAGACTAGTTTTCAAATAAGATGACATCTTATTTGTGTGATAGTAGAACATTACATTTTATTCTTTCTGCAATGGCTATCAAATCGAACACAATTTTTTCTTCCATTACCTATTTCCTTTCAGAGGCGAACCTATCCAATATGATCATGTTACAATGACACTCTAAAATTTCAGATTTAGTTTGCTTTCCCTTGGCAGAGAAAAAAAATGACTAAAAAACCTCATATTTTCTACTCATTCACTAGTTAATCTAATCGCATCCGTGAAAATTAGGTGACGTGAGGGAAACATCTGTTTTCAAAATCTGGACATTTAAAGCAAGAAATGACAGTAACGTTTATAGGTATAGTATGATGACGCTAGTGTATATGATTACCATAATAAAGCTCACTCGGACAAAACGCCTAGTCCCATAATTCTCTAGAACTACCGTCACTTGGTAGTTACTTTAACCATAAGCTTACCTTGCCATGTCATTCGTTCCTAACGTTTCACCCGTATGTACCCACTGCCACATATTTCGCTAAATGACCATAGCATGACCACTACCCGAGAAAGAGATGAATCTCTTGCAAAATATTTATGACATTCCTTTCATTTATCCCATTCATTTGTATGAACTCGTAGGCAAAAAGGCGAAAATCAGTGTTATTCGCTAAAATCAAATTATCTTCGAGGGTAAAGTTATCACTTAGTCTTATGCATTTTTCTTTTCGCTAATCGCCATTATCCTAAGCTTCTGTCTTAAGGTCATGCAACCTTCTTATTCTCTACAAGTGAGTCATAAGCTAACTTGGCGTTCCTCCTCTGTCTACATCATTCATCGGCCTGCACGCCACGCCAAATGCAATGAGAAAACTTGCTTTTCCCCACTGATTTTAGGTATTGTCATTCTAAAACGCCAAGTTTAGTCTGTACGTGTACGCGCCTAAATTATGCTTGTTTTCTTCCAATGAAACCAAGAAAAAAAATTGAATATAGGCAAACTAAATACCGAACAGGGACCAAGTCGTAGTAGTCATAGGTTAACTACTAATGGATGTTGTGCGTACTAACTAACTTAAATTTTGCATATCAGTAGGTACCAGAAACAGGCTGTGCCTACGCTTGTCTTTTTGCATTTGTTTTACTAACTCAGTGACTGACTCTGTCTCGTTTTTTTCCTGTAGAAACAGGAACGCTGTAACTCCATAGTTGACTCAACTCTCCTCTTCATCATCATCAACTACGAGAAGAAGAAGTACAACAACTTTGTTAAACACACTTTTCTTTTGCAAAGCAACTGGTCAACTCTACTCTATAGCTTTTCCTTAATTTGAACGCGACTCGCAAAAAAATATCTGACTCTACCTACTTCTCCTCTTTTTTTGCATGATGCATGAGTAAAAGAAGAAAAACTAAAGGAGATTTACAATAAACAATAAAATCCCGTTGGACATCCTCAATGTGTAAGTCAGGAATTTGGTTACGAGGGCCATTTCATCTATGAATTGAGGAGTATGAGATATTACTAAGCAAAAAAAAGTCATTACGAAATGGGCTGTGATTATACCCATGAGTTGTTTTATGGTATATATGCCAGGCTACTGCTCTTTTGAGGGCACGAAGAAGACTCCCTCTGAGTTAAATCTGCGTTGGATGTTTTATTTGATGGATTTCATGGAAATTGAAGACATAAAGTCAACATATTCAATTTCAAGGGTTTAGCATTGCGTAATTATTACTATGCTTTCTCAGTTTCTTAGTCTTCCTGAAAGTTCTAAGAAGAGTTTCTTCACAATAGTGCATCTATGAGACCAAAGAGGAAGAGAAGGTAATTTAACGTAAAATTTATGCAGTGTAACTGTAACCTCTCCAAAAAGAACAATACTTGCTTCATCTGTGTCAGAGCTTATACATTGCGTACATAGCATCACCTAACAACTTTCCTATGCAATACAAGATGTCCAAAAAAATTTAAAATAATAATCATTTCACAACTATTAATTTCAAGTTTACCATAAGAGCAAAGCATTTTGAATAAATAAAAGGAACAAGACAAACTAATGCGTTGGAGACATGCTTACAGAGAAAATCGTTTTTGCCGAGATTGCACCGTACCGAATATATATGTACGTACCTATCCCATATCCCATGGGCAGCAAAGAGCAAAGGTTGACCTCGAAAAGATCGAAAAAGAGGAAGGAAGGATAAAAAATATTTCCTTCGAGAGTTTTTCCTCATTATAAGGCCATGCCCTGTCATAGCTAAGACATAATGCATATTTTTTAAAACTTATGCTTATTTCGCAGAAAAAGACTATGAGCCATTTTTACATTTCTGCAGGGCTTATTTCTCCTCACTCTTTTTTATCTGTCTCCCTCGATTCCTGTCAGAAACACGTTTCGCACTTATGTCCCGTGCTAGCCAAATTTATAACATTCTAAATGAGAAAAAGGGCCTGGCTTCACTCCCAGGTCCTAAGGCTTAACATTTTTTATTACGGAAATTGGAAGAAATAAAGGCTTGTGTCAGTTTGTTATGTACACTTAGAAATCATACATTTCATTGTGCATTAGCAACCAAGCAAAATTTCACGCTGTCTATCACAATCCCCTTCTCTCTTCATATTTGAGAATAGAGCATTAAACAATTAAAGAGACATTTATATCTGAGCAAGTGTCTAGCACCGCAGAATTATTTTTTTTTACAGCGTGCGATATGTGATGCATCATCACACTATTCACACTATGACTTTAACAGCGTAGTGCAATAAGATCATACTGATGATCATTTTCTGCTCATCATATCACCAAAATCTTGGTAGGTAGGGCAAATGAATACGTAATGTGTGATTTTCGTTGCAGAAATAAAAACCTTCTGTGGCTTGGCTTGGCAAGAACGATCATGTTCTACCTAAGTAACGGCTCACAAGACGAATGCTCTGAGCAAATAAGGCCTTCCAATTCCCATGAAATCACTTAATGAACCGGTGGTATACTTTTCTTTCACTTTGCTCACTTCAATTGTATTTCTTTTCTAGCCAACACAAAATTTTGTTATAACTTGAGCATAAGATGAAATGCACTTTCTCAGCTTTAAAAATGAAGTGTGATGATCCTTACACTTTATTTGGCCTTTTGTAAGGATACTTTCCAGAATTTATGAAAAAATGTGAAGAAAATTACTTTGACATTTGAATCTTGGCACAGGTTTTGCAACTGCACTACTTCACACCCAAAAACAATACTTATAGCCAGCTTTTAGATTGCCCTCGGTTTAAAATATTAAGGGCACTTGTGCCAACTGCCATAAAAAATACTACATCCCTGTAGGTTCATTTATTACGGTGGTTCAGGTGTTTAGGGTGCTAAGCCCAACCGAGCATTTTACTTGAGTGATTAAAAGCTCATTAGAAGAATTCGCATTGGATTAGAAAGATGTGCATATGCATCATTCGCTGAAGAGTCTTCAGTGAAGACTCTGAAGTACAAATTTTTAATGGGCTTACACTTTATGCACACACCTTACTTCATGATCCCCTGAAAACATCATTAAATTTTTTAGATTATCAATAATACATTGTATCCGTCTAAACGGCTAACCTGCTGATTCCCCAACTTGGCTTTTGAAAAGAACACAGAGTCCGGTCTCGAAATTGGCAGCTTGGCATTCCTGGTTCTTTTTGCATGCAGCAACACAATCAGACAGTGCTAGAGTTCCAGCGCGTGTCTCGAGAATGTCGGATGGGGCACTATACATCCATCCCGTCGCAAGTTCAAACGTAACTTCTTCCTTGGGGCAGTTCTCCACGGAGTACTGCGCACCAGCCAGCCCTAGGGCTAGGGCCAGCATGAAACCTTTCGAAAACAGCCGCATGTTTACTTCTTTTTCCGGATTTCACAGAAAATGTCGGTCACTGGTATATGTTGAGAATTGCGGTTACGCACAAAATAATGTTTGTTTATTTTTAAGGCCAGGACCTTTTTCGTCACTGGATCAGTTTTAATTTTTTATTGGAACGTCGTAGTATGACTTGGCGCAGTTCTATGACACCTTCAGTTAGTCAACTAGAAGCACTTGGTGAGACAAACGTCTCGCGTTTTGGCAGGCGAAGTTTGGGGAGGGAAGAGCGCTTTGGGTTTTCTCGGGAGGGAAACTGCTGGTAGTCACAGAGAGTTAGGAATGAAATGATGAAGATTTTTCTTCGTCGTCCGGAGTAAGTCAATTTCTAGATGTGGCACCAAACGATTCAGTGTATTGTCCCCGTGGTAAGTAATGCATTAAAGATAAGCGGACTTTTTTTTCAAAAACTGCTTACTACTACGTTAGCTGCGTGCACTTGCACGTTTCAAACGAGTCATATCAACAGTTTAAAGGGAAGAAAGACTTAAGCTAATGCATTGAAATAGTCTGGTTGGCTCTGCATAGGGATGCCTCAACAATTGCTTGAGTAGGGCTTTTCGAATCTTTATAGTATTAGCATTGTTGCTCCTTTCCTCCTGCATCTCCGTCTTTTCTTAATAGTCTAAACTTGCATATTACCGCGATGGCGTGTAAAGCTAAAGACAAAGAAGTGCAGGCGTTGCGTTTATAGTACGCTATATACACTGCTACAGATTTATCAGCATATAAGATGAAATGCTTTCACGGTAATAATGGTAATCTAGTTACACAGGTGCAAAGAAGATTCTAGGCTGCTTGCCTGAATATTATTTCCCGGCTTACGTAAGTATTGTGAGTAAAATATTTTTGTTTAAAATCTCATGAAATTTTTTGCCGGAGTTAAGTCGTTAGTTTTTGCAATAGATTAGATAACGTCGGATTATACATGGTTTAAATTAATAATACAACTGGTTTCCTTCAGGTTTGCTATGAAATCAATTAATTGTTTTTCAAATAGCTAACATAATTCAAGAAATGGCTGGGAATGTTTCTAATTTCCCAAGCAGCCGAGAACTTGTAAAGTTACCTATTGCAACGCCACATGACAATGAGCTCCTTCTTTACAAATTACAAATCATTAGTTTCCGCTTTAAGACCTGAAGCCTAGGCTGCTAGGATAATTGTCACCCATATGTCACGGATTTATTGTTTTCTATTAGGTATGTATTGTTTAATATAACCTTAAATGCTAACAGTCCTTGTAGGATACTTTCAACCATTTGCAACGTGTTACAAAATTTTATTTATTTATGACTCTACTAAATTTCTTCTATTGTTATTGTGCGAATATTTATTTTCTACATAAAAGTATGGTAGTAATAATAGTTAAACGTTAAACCAAATGATAACATCGGACTTTCCATAGAAAAATCAAAGAGAGTCTATGGATCTTGTCATTCTCTTTATCATTAACCCTTGGGATGATTATTTATATTCTCCCCATAAACCATTCATGTGTTTAATTGTACCCTTAAGAAGCCTTAAGCCCTCATGTTCGAAAGCTTAAATATTTTTATCAAAGTATTCCGAAGGTGAGATTATTGTTCTTTGAAAACGACATGGACTCCTTAATTAGCAATACACAATAATAGCTTACTTTATTCAAATTACTAGGCAACTATTCGTAATTTTGTCTTATCAAAAAATTTGTTTAGGCAATTAAACGTTATTGTCTCCTTGATAAGCGTTCAGAAGCGATTTTGTTTTACCACACTTCTACTTGGAAGACCATAATTAAAGCAAATTGCAATGCATTCTATGCGTACTTATTACATAAATCCTCAGCTTGGTAAAAGTATCGAAAGTACAAGCCAAATCACATTTTAGGTCATTTAGAGAAAGGTTTTTTTAGCCATATGTTATTACAGGGAATCATCCATTCCGGCAAGCGTCAGGACTCTACAGTGTTGGCTCTAAGAACAAGCAGTTGTTACGTCAGGACAGAATTCTTACAATGAGGAAGGTATGTTTTTTTTAATATTCTCAAAATATCAGTTCTGTTAATATCCATTTAGCGAAATATGTGAGATATGCGATTATCAAGGAGCTATCTATGTAGAGTAGCATATAATTACACATCCATGAATTTTCGCCTAGAAAAAAATGCTTCTAAACGGTGTTGATGGTAATGATGATGGACTGTTTCTGTTCTACCTGTCTCATCACTCGACACACGCAGGTTGTTAACAAGTCCCTTTTTACAATGAACCGTGAAAAAAATTACTGGTTGAACAATAAGCTTCGAAGTTACAATGCGCTTTTATTTATCTTAAATACGATCGAAAAACTGCAAATTCGAATTGATGTCCTCATAAAACTTCTACAAAACTTGTAAATTCAACGGGACACGTAGGCTAAATGCAAATGCGAGTAGTAAATTTTGACAGTCAACCAGGAAAACTACTTGGTTCGAGGAGAAAACAATGGAAATGGTAAGGATACAGGTGGTAATTTAGCGCTATAAATCCAATTTTAACTAGGGTGGGCTCGCTTGGATTCATGTTCAAAATATTTTTCTCATTTTTCTGCTTGAGAAAACTGCTACATTTCATCTGCAGCAATTATCAACTAGGAAGCTCGTCTCCACTTCATCCCATCGTGATCATATTTCCCGTGAACTTTCTTTGTCCTCATACTTCCTCTTCATTTTAAATATTATTTTTAAAATTGAACATCATTTCATCTCCTTAAAAACTTCGATGCTGGTACAATATGAAAAACATTTAAATCATGCGGAACCAAGGAAGGCGCAATGTATTATGGCATCGCTTCCGTGTGAAGTGGACCCTAAAAATGGGTGGGCGCTCAGAACATAATTATTGCTCACGCTCTTATTTACATGTCGAAGTAAATTCATTTTCTTAAAGAGGGTGATCGTTCTTTCGTTGAACTCTTATTGTTCATAATTTTAAGTACTTTACTGGTCAATATCCCCTTGAACAGGTGCCATCATCACATAATACTTTCCTAGTTCCTCATATAGAATTCGGTGCATTGACATCATTCACTAATTACAATAACGTAACTGTTCTAACTGTTCCTTATGTCCTACATGGTAAAAACAATTAACATCATTTCATGACTTCAATAACAATGCGTTTAGCAAAATATTCAAACTTTATAATGGTTCCGTTTATACCAATTTTCTCTCGGAAAGACTCGCCGATCCGTATGTAACATGAACCCAAACGTTATTCTCAGGAAGATAAAAAGATCCTCCCTCTGTTATTTTCTTTCTCGGTCTCATCTTCGTGAGAGGTATCGCATAAATCAGCAACGAGGGTGCACACATATTACGTGCGTACGTGAAAATTATTGTTGAAGCGAGTGAACCCAAATGAAACTCATGAAAAATGCCACCTATTCAGATAACTGTGACATGAGGCAAACTGTACTTAATATTTGGTCCGATCCGTTTCATACCAAAATATCCGTGCCAATGTAATATTAGAAACGTAAAATAAAAAAAAATCATCTAAATTTTTTCCCTTTTACCAAAACTACTCAAGGAGAGCGAGTTTACTCTAAACAATGTCTCTAGTTCATTGGTCAACACTATACCATAATTGAATAATTGATTAAGAAACTTGAAATCAATTCATTAAAACCAGTCTAGAGGCTTAGTTTCAACCCGGGTTTAAACTTATGGTCTATGGATCGGTCTAAGATTGCTAAAGACCTTAAGCTTATTACCCTAATGCCTGCTCTTCATCACAGTAGTGTAGTTGTGGTAAAACCGCAGACTTGATTAGCAAAACCAGAAAGTCAGTTCCATTCCATTCATTGATTCTTGTCAGCTTGAGCATTGCTCTTGAACCCTTCCTCCTTTTATTACCTCACCTTACGCGCTTCAAAAATGTATTGGGTCAATTTGATTTAGAAATTGTTTGGGATATCACCGCCACACAGGTGATTAGGCAGTTGACTAAAAAGTAGACAAAAATAACAATCTATTTTTTGTTATCTCTCTTGTCAACATTTGCGAAAGGATTTTTTTTATTGGAGCTCTTATTAAGTATCATTTCTTTTCATTCATTTATTCATTCAGATTTAAAGCTTGAAGGGTTCACAGATACAAAAGCGTGTCGCCCCGTGGTCCTCTCTTTCACAAATTAGAAAAAATACGACTGGGTAAATTGAGAATGTGCTATGAGGAAAAAACGAAACCAGTCCTAGATTTTTTTCTTCGGTTTAGTCAATGAAAACGCGTGAGTGGTACGCGAAAAAGTGCTTTCTTTCTAATGATATGATATAAGCAATCAGTATACGATGTGCTTATTAAAATTGGATTTTCTTTTAGTTTGATCGGGTTCAACTCATCTATTTCTACGAGAGTCATTTTCTTTTGCTCTTTTCTCTCGACTTATGTAACTTGATATGAGCACATGATTTGAATCTTGATTACGAGCACTTATGCTTTTAAAGTTGTTTTCATAATACCAGAAGCCTTTTCGGCCAATATTTTCAAATAATTTTTTTTGCACAGTTAGAAAAACACAATTTAGAAAAAAGAATGAGGATATACCCATCTTCGTTGATAAACATGGCGGCGGTATATGAATCACAGTAAAAAGGAAAGACAACTTTGAGTCAAACCTAAATGGGTGACTTTAAGCTGACCTCACTTAAATCAGAGAAATGTTTACGCGCCGGATACTGTAGCTGGTTACTGGCTAGCTATCGAAAGACAATGACCGCAAGGATCCAAATAAATGCGTTATTTGTTATGCACGACACATATTCCTTCCATGAATGTTACGTGTGCACCTACTCAATTTCTGGAAAATTGCCTGAGGTCGGGTAAGAAAGGTCATTATGAGTTGTGATACAAATTCAATGAGAAATTTCATAATTTACCAAAATAAAGGACTAAATATTTGCCAAAGGCAATGATATAAACTATTATTTTTTTAAAAGACTCAACAAACTGCATCTTTCTGTAATTATTTAGAAAATATGAGTCAGTTGTACAATGTGCATACTTTGTATCAATCTTTTGGTTGTATGAACCATCTGCAATTTTTCAATTTGAAGATGAGGAGAGTACCTAAAACCAAAAACCCACTATGTTTTCGTTTCAAGTTTAAGGTTAAAGGAAACCAGAATTTTGTGCACGCAACTTGTGATTATGGAAATGTTCAATTGGTTTAGATGGGATGCGTGTTACGTCATATCGTAAGAGTAAAAACAAGTGAAAGACCCAGAGCGTAAGACCACGCATCTTTTTTTTTATATAAAAAAGGAATTACAAGAAACAGATTTTTTAACCAGCATGGTATTTTGATTACATGACCGATTCAATGAAAACTATGATGGTTTGTGTATACCTAGCATTTTCATTACTATCCCTGTTACCAAAACCTAGTGACCAAGTTTTTCAAAGAAATTATATGTATCAATCTTTTTAGAACAAAACGAGATTAAAATGGATCGATGTGAGGAATGTGATTCTTCATTCTTGTGAATTTAAACAGTAACGAATTGTAAAGAGTCATTATGCCTCGGAGAGAAAAAGCCCTGGGATGAGTAGAGATGAAGGATGATATACTTCGATTATAATCTATGATTGAAGTTGAAGTCTTAAGCTGATTGTGAGATCTTAGTGTCATCATCATGAAATGAGAAGGAGGAAGGGAGGAGAGTGCAAAATTTTTTGGCTGATGACTTTTTCTGCCTGCCAGACAACAAAAAAATGTTCGAGCCGCGGAGAAAAGTTCAGCTTGATAAGGACAAGTGTATGGAGTGAGACAACGAGTTTGATCGGATTGTACACTTCATTTAATCTAGCTTACTCTCGATGAGCTACAGAAGTGATCTTTTTTACTAGCTCGATGATCATCATCCTCATGTAAGTATTATAATATTCATCATGATCATCTTGGAGTTAAGTATTATTCCTCTCAGAAATTAGACAGTCGCGAAGAGATAAGATACTACATTTCTTAATACAGATTTACGACCATTATTGCTCGAGTCTATTTCTGGTACTTTTACAAATCGACTATGAAATGAAATACATTTCCTTAATAGGAATATTGTAATAAGCTGCCGAGCTTAAGTAGAATTTGGCATTTGTCTAAAGCAAACGAAAATTTACGACCTGTCTTCGCTCTTGAGCATATTATAATAAGAATTAAAACCGTTTTATGACCCTGGAGTCTTGCACTTCACTAAATATATCATCCATGTACCTCAAGACTTAACAAGACTTCTTAGACACATTCATACGCTGGATGATCACGCCATACCAACTTGACTTGCAGAATACCGTGAGAAAGAAACTTTGCGATAAGACTACACTACTAATGGCAAACTAGATAACAGAAAGATATTCAGAATGCATTAATATTTGGAATGATGTCATATAAAATATGACTCCATACTCTGGTCAAATTTCAATGTCCTAGGAGCCAAAAATACACTCTCTGGATTAGAGCACTGAACTCCACTGCCACGCTCTTTTCGTGTACTTTTTCAATATTTTTTGCACCGTGACTGTTTAAAATGCATTGTTTAATAAAAATAACATTAATAACGCTTCTCATCTCAATGCAATTTTTCTTAAGGTTTATTTCTTGTCAGGTTCAAATTGAGTTCATTGCCTATGGTTCCTCAATATTGCTACAGTATGACCATCATTGACTAAGGGATTGATCCAACTAGGACAACGAGAAAGCATAATAGATTCGCAGATCATCCCACTCAACAATAAGGTTTTTTTTCTATTTCAGCTACCCTGGCTAACTACCATACTTTCATTTAGATGGTCCCCTATACCAAGTTAAGAAGAAGTGGAAGAGGTCCTACCCCTCCAAGCATGGTTGCATCTCATGTATATCCTACATTCTTCAATTTCATATAGAAAATCAGGCCAGGAAATAAATTTTACAGCGTCTTATTAACCTCGCTAGAAAAACTTCCAATGGTCATTCTTCCCATCAGGGTAAATACACTGAGAATCGAGTACATCAAGTCAAAAAAGTTAATATGGAGGTTAACTTCCTTAAAATATTCTGAATCCAAACAGGTGCTTGTGGTTCGATGCTAGCTGAAAATTTACAAATGGATTTGAACTTAGCAAAAAATATTTATGGAGAGTAGAATCTTCTTTCTTGGTTCGGTTTCGTTTGCTTGGCCATCGAATGATGTCAACACACTCGATCATTTCTTTACCCTCGATATTGTTCATTTGATACTTTAGGGAGTAGTAAATTTCTTCATGATTTTTTTATTGCTAATAGCATTCATAAAGTGACTAGGGCTACATTGCTTTTCCTCGTATCTTCCTAGTGTCCTTTTTACCCATGCAAATGAAAGCAGGTGCAATAGCAAACCAAAATCTTCATGCGCTCATCAAACTGAAAAAATGAGAGCTGCAGTTTACAGCTCCTTAAACCCCAACTAATTAAAGAGGCTATCTTCAAAGAAAATATTAAAAGAATATTTTTTAGGATGATGAGAACTCAGAGGTAAAAATCGTTTTTTCGAGTAGACAAAGAGAATAATAAGAATTAGCAATTTCTCTCATCCCCTCCTCTTGTTCTGGATGAGCGCTCCGCAAAATATTCACAAGTCGCCATGTCGTCGGCTCAGTCATCAATATCGTGATCACTAGAAAAAGGCTATCCACCTGGGATGCTAAAGTTAGGGTCGAAACTTAAAAACTTTAGATGATGATGTTCTGCATATTGCGAAATCTAAGCTTCCCAACTTACATCCTATAATATCCCCTTGTTTTCAATTTAAAGTCTTAAGGACACGGGAGTGCTCATTATCTTTAAAATTATTCTCTCTTGATAGAAAAACGCAAATATTAAATGATTATTCGAAGACGAGAGGAAGGATTTTAGCATTTTTTTATGAACTCCTAGTATCCCATAGGACGCATAAGATGTAATTTCGCGTTTCTCACGCAGAGTGACTATACTTTTGCTACTTGAGTCAAATGTGCAAAACTTGGATTTAATGGTTGAGTAGTTAGGGAAGGGCAACACAAACTAAACAGATCGTATTGTTTTGTGGAAAAATGACGTTCGCCAAAAAAATCTCATCTGTAGCAAATAGGCTAATAAAGCATTACACTACACTCTCAATTAGGTACGTAGACAGGCAGAGAAGAAAGAACCTAGTTGCATTTTTCTTACACCCTTGTAACATATCACCTTAATTCATGCTCTCGATGAATGGTCCGCGAAGAAATTTTGTGTGTTGTACTTGTTGTAGTGTGGCTTTCCTCTCTGAAAATTATAATTGCTTGGTTAAGTTCAGGGATTTATGTAAGCCTAGGGAAAAATGCAGTTTTATAGAATGAGATTGGGTGCAATATGAGGTTCGTTTTTTTTGTTAAGATTGCATCCTATGATCTAGAAAAAAGCTCGGACTCTGTACACTTTTGCGTGTGTGGCAAAAGCGGTGAAAAGAAAGTAGCTTTTTAGGACGGACTTATGAGAAAATGCGATGCAATGGATAATGACATGACATAAATATCCACCTTTGATGAGATAAAGAGTATTATGAAATAATGTCTTGTTCATTATACTCTTGTACTTTAGCTCGAAATAAAATCGAGTTAGTAATCTAGACAAATGAAGAATACTGGGCATGATGCTAAGATCTAGTACAGAAATTTCTGTTCAACTGTGAAACTAAGCTACGGTTATGATCCCACCTCACCCCAAAAAAATTTAAGGAAGACATATTTCTAAGCCTAAATACGCCTAGTCACCTAGTCCCGAAGAAACAAATGAATCAATTAAAATCCCCCCAAAGATTAACACATGCCCTTGTATTAATCACATAATGACATGACACGGCAAGACATGCTCAACCAGGGGCAGGAGGTCTTTCTAGTAATACTTAAGGAGATTGCGTAACGTACAAGAATGATTAGAGGTTGGTCCTCATAATCATGGTGATCAGTCATGCTTGTAAAATATTATCTACCGGAATCAATACCAGTTGATTTGTTGCGTGATAAAGGTTTACAGAGTCCAACAGGCAAGGCAGGAATTATCGCTATACCCTTGACCTCCAAAGATAATAAGATGCTCTTGAGTCAGTTGTAAAACGGGTGGACTAAACCAACTTGTGAGAGACCTTAAATGTTACTCGGTGCAATTTATTCGCCAACAAGTACTACAACAATTTTTAAAGTACCTGATGTAAATAATTTACGGCGAGCTTACACAACTCCCGTACGGCTTGTATCAGCAGGCGGCACCATGTTCTTCACACTGTTGCCCTTCTTCGCTAAAAGCTTAGGGATAGTTGTAAACTTTAAGTGGGGACTCATCTTTGACACGAAAAAATCACAAATGTTAGCAAATTCTTTTCTCCTGTGCTGTAAACTAACACGCGCAATTATCAAACTCAAATTACGAAAAGGAACGTGTCTAGGTGAAAGATTACCATACTTGAGAAATATATCAGTATCTCGTCCCAGCATTTTGATTAGCTTTTTTATTGACTGATATTTTACAATTGTAAAGAAAAGGCTAATTTTTTTATCAGAAAGGATTTTATCGTAAGAGTACGGCCTTCCAGTCAAAGTGCTCACGATTTCTCGTGGCCTTGTAATCAGTAAATCCTCCTCACCCTTGTCTTCACGTCAAGGTTGGGAGTGATCCGTCTTAAAAATAGTGAAAATTTCGGTAGGTTCTAGCCAACAAAACTTGTCAACTAGGAGATTGTGCAATGTGCAGAACCGGAAAAGCAAGTAGATGCAGTAGCAATAAATATATTTACTCTTCATCTTGAAGTTTGAATGGGAAGGCTTGCTGAAAATGTTCAGCCAATTTGAAATCTCGTTGGTACACCTAAACTGCATAAAATTTATTTTAAGAGAGTTCTAATTGAATCGATTAAACGAAATTAGTTTCTCAAGAGTAAGTGCATAGTCGGACGGTGGTCGTGTGCCTTTTTTCTGTGTCTCCTGTTCCCTATAATTTATTCTAATTGATTCAAAGGGAATGCATATAATATCCTATAGTAAAAATTGTTTTCTTGTTCACCCTTCACATTGTTCCTTTGGTAGGGTATTAACGGCCCAAAAAAAATTTACGATGTTGGCAGGCCCAAAACACATTTACTCTGTTAGGTACCGCGTGGGATGACTCCTTCTCGTAATTTTCGAATGGGAGAAGCGTGTGTTTAAACTGTAAGCGAGTTAAGATGAGGTGTCTAGATAATTACTTTGAAGCTGTATTATACGACACTGAATTATCTTTAATAGTAGTTTCCTCCCCCTCTACTTAAATAAAAGAATCTCATTTAAACTTATTTTTTTCCCTAGGTGCTGACTGGTTTGCTAAACAAGGAGATTTTCATTTTGTAGAACCTTCAAAAACCCTCCGTTTTTTACGAGTTTACGAGCTACGAAAAGGGTAAAAGAATAAGTTTGGAGTTTAGAATGATCATGAGCAATAGCATCCTTTTCAAAGAAACTATTCTTACCCTTGACTTAAAAAAAATGATAAAAAAAATTTGAGAAACGTTTTACTTTGAAAAACTGTAACTTAACTGCATTACCCATTATTTTCTTCGCTGTGGTCCATTTTTACAAGAAAGCAGGTTTTTCCTAATTTACAACGAACCAAAATAAATATGCGAGGATGGGCATACATATATTTGTAATTTCTTGAGTTGAATAATGAAATTCTCTTTGGCAACTCTATTATACCATTCAACCATATACCATATTATTTTAGGCATAGGAAAAAATTACTTAAATCTTCGGCCCCACTTATAATTTAAAGTCATTTTAAAGTTTGAAAAATGGAATTGCTCCGTAGTTCAACTATGATTAGAGTGACTAAGATATAATCGTTATGATGGGAATTATCGGTGTTTTATGAGCTGACAAAGTGACGCTTGTAGAATCCCGTGTAACCCATTTACTTTATTTGAATTATCCAAAAGCTCATGGTCAATGTAGACAGTATAATGACGTGAGATGTGCTTGTGTACAAATATGTCATTGGGTAAATTTTTTGCTCATTGGAAAAGCTTTCCTGATAAATTCACCGTTATTTATATTGATTGTTCACAAACATGAGCTGTTGTACAGAACTACTGGAAGAGGAAAAAATAAAAAGAATATAAACTCCTAGTCCTAACCCATAAAATTTTTATTAGGAAAAAAATTTGTACTACGGTGAAAACCGTTTTAGGATTTTTAGTCCGCATGGAATCATTAAATTTTAATTAACGTCGGCAGAAACTTAAGAAGGCAAAATGACATCATCCGTCGCTGTTTTTACAAAGAAATTAAAATGGAGTTTATGCATGTGCGAAGGATCTTACTGGAAGATGACCTTCATGTAGGAGGAAAGGATGCATATGAGCAAATTCATGCACACAAGCAGCATTGAGAGCATTTCGGTATATTCTCATCTGCAAGGTTTAATGAGAGTCTCAGCTCCGTCACGTTTTTAGAAGTCATAGGGAAGAAGTAACTACTGGGTCGGGACGGAAAGACACTGTAAGGAAGAGTCTTAAGATATGTCCATGACTTATGTTGTGTCCGTGTAAAATATGCAAATGCTTGAAAATAAAGAGGTGGTAAGTACCATGCAAAAACTTCTAATTTTTGCTGTTCCTTTTCAAAGCTAAGAAGTGCATGGAAGTATTGAATCCAGGTCCTAAGAATGCTTCTACATACTTAACTGTACATGTCACTTTATTAATTGATGTAAGAACAACACTTTGGTCCGAGTGGGAGTGGCTTATATCGAATTTATTAAAATTATTACGAAGTGTATTCCAATTCTTATAATATGCTCCAGTTGTTTTAAATACAACATTGTAGAACAGTATTGCTTTCAAGAGTAGAATATCTTTAAACGTTTAAACGGACTTGATTTGGTAAGGATATCATTCTTTGGAAAAGGTTTTGATTTGCATGTATTTAATTTGTACACACTTGCTGAAGAAGAATCAGATCAATCTAAGATCCTTGAGTGTCGTGGTGTCTTCGAAGTTGGAAAAAAGCAACAATATCCCCAGATTTTTTTGATTTCATCAACAGACTTAAATATATTCAAATTCTTAAATTTTATAGCAACGGGAAAGTATAAGCTTCGATTTTGTTCGTAGTGTTTTTTGCATCAAAGCTATTTGCAATGGATCATCGAACTGGCATCAAAAGGAAAGAACCAGAGCCTCCACAAGACCTAGACGGTAAGAGGAATACTTGTACTTAAAAATAATTTAATTTTGTCGCAGATTAGTAAAAATTTTACTAAATAAGTGGTTTTAGTATTCCTAAATAAAGAAAACGTGCAAATTGACAGCTAGTTTAATACGTGAAGAAAGCCGTAAAAGCGTAAGCAGAGAAAGCAAAATACAAGTTTTGATCTCCATCAAAATTTACGTAAAAAGTGAACAAAAAATTTCAGCGTACACAGCTTTTTTCGTTTTCCCCTCAAACATAATTTTTTATTCAACTTTTTTCATTATGTCCATGAAGAATGTGCCCTACTTTGTACAGTTTTTAATCATGTGAGAAAAATTAGTAAAATACTAGGTTTAGACAAATTAATTCCATTCATATATTTTCGACGACAAAAACCAATAAATTCTCAAATAAGCAGTTTTATTACAATAAATTTCCAAACTAAAATTCCCAACATTGAATTTATTATAAAAAATCTTACAAAATGTTGCGCATGTATGCCAAACTTAGAAGTATTTGATCTGTGTCGATTCGGACTTACATCACTTGAATCTAGGTGAATGTACGGTTATATCCTCTCGGAAAATAATATACCACGTAAAAGTAAAGAATTACTATGTCAAAAGCAAGATACAGTCGCCAATGTATGTTTCAATATTACCTTTTAATAAATTCCCAATGCTGAGTGTGAAGCTTTAGTACATCAGCCCAAGTTGTCCATATATTTATGAGAAAGCCCATGCTCTTGTCGCTTGGGAACTCACTCATATCAAATCATCAATACTTTTTCAGATGTTGAAGGGAATATGGGGAGAAGTGATACTGGCTTTGAAACACATCTCATTGCTGATGACATTTTGTACATGGCCAGGAAAGCAGATGCAGAAATAGTGCATGCGATATGAATATGTGCAATATTATACGGTAAAGGTAGCGAAAGAGCCAGAGCCATTAGCCTCTTTAAAAAAAATTCTGGGGTTACTTGCGTTCAATACCCTCCAACTCATGTATTGCCTGTTGATATGCTAACTAATATCATCTTATGCATCTATTTTTTCTTGAAGGTGTACAGTTTAAATATTCATCCACGTAAGCACTAGGTTACTAATCATGGAGAAAGCATAACTATTTTTTTTAACAATAACTTGCTTTTTGAATGATATATTGTACCGATGCAAGTATTTCCCATTGTAATCACTCTTGGACGATTTCTTGGACATGATTACTTTTTAAAGAAATTGCCTTAAAAAACAGATACAGTCTTGCAATATGAACAAAATGATGTTGAAAAGGTAGCGAAAAAGAGATCCACAAGCATCATTGAAAAAAATTCTGGGGTTACTTGCGTTCGATACCCTCCAACTCATGCATTGCCTATCGATAGGCTTAATAATATCCTCTTAAACTTCTATTTTGTCTTGAAGGTGTAAAGTTTTAAAGACTTCATGCACGTAAGCATTAGGCTGGTAATCATGGAGAAAGTATACCTATTTTTTAAACAATAACTAGCTTGTTAAATGAAGTTTGTCTGTTTTAATCACTGTATAAATATTTCTTGGAAAGATTCTTTTGGAAATCTTTAGTTTGAAAATTGAACTGAATTAAATATTCTCATTTTATGTGGGGAAAGGATTTCTCCAGATTTATATATTGACACAGAGTTTGCTCTGAGGAGGATGCTACTTGTCATTGACTTTATTAGAGTAGAAGATTTAATACGTATTTAGTTGTGAGCTGTTCAAAAGATTTTTATATTTATAATTAGGTATTGTATAAAAATGTTATAAAAAATTATCGTTTGATTTTTTAGAAGTCATGGAAGCAATGCGGGTTGAAGTGGTGAAAGAAGCTCGTAAGATTCTAGCGGTCCGAAAGAAGCGGGATGCGAGGAACGCGACTAACCTAGTCCCTTTCCAAGTTGAGCTATCTAAGATCGTGGGTTCCTCTTCTTTCTTCGCTGGAATGCTTTTGATCCGATGGATGGATGGGGAGCCGAGTTCCCCCGTCCCAGAAAACGAGCTGGGGAGGTTTACAGTGATTCACGGCGAAAGACTCTTTTTGGTGAAGGCACCAAAGGTAGGCAATGCAAATCAAGCAATTACTTAAACACCCATATTCAGCTGCAGCTAATTACAGGAGGTTTACAATTTATTCAATTTTGAATTTCATTGCAGAAAATGAAGATGCGTTCTATCCAAAAGATTCTCATCCAAGCTTTGGATCTCCAAGATGCTGAACAGAAGTATGTCTTGAAATTCAACAAGGAGAACACTGCTATTGACGGCGAAATTCAGTTAGAAGAACTTTTGAAGCAGTGGAAAATGTAGATTCGCGGATGAAAAAATGCATTAGTGGGAGTTGTCCCTTGCATTAATCCAGGTTTTATCCTGTTGGAATAAAAAAATTTGAAAACAAAATAACCGGATTTCTTTTTATTTTCTATCCTTTCGCCCAGCTTTCAGGCTTATACAAGTAGATATGGTTCATGTTAAGTAATGTTGCTTAAAGTCAGTTCATGATATATAGATATTTAAAGCATCAAATTTATGTTCATCTAGCATCCACCACGTTTTATTATTTAAAATCTACTCTTTCCATTTCTTCCTATTTTGTCATTTTTACAAAACTTCTGAAAGCTAATACAACGACTCAACTACAAGTCAAGCATACGTTTGGAAATTTTAGTCTGGGGATGATAATCAAAACCATACGTTCGTGAGTCTCTAGAAACTCATCATAAAACTCGTCATTTCAAAAGACGTAATGTCAAATACCTTAAAAATTTATAGTCGATCTTATCCGAATATCTAATTATCATCCAAAACCAATGTGTAAACAATATGGCTTACTACATCAAATATTTCTCTTATCTCCAAATAAGGGGCGAACTGAGAAAAGACCGTACCGCTACGAAAAAGACTAGCTCAAATTAGGTTTCAAGCACTAAAACTCATAATGAGCATGTTACGTAAAGATTAATACAACTTCATTAATGCGCACATAATCAACAATAAATGTTCACCTAATCAAATCAAGGAGATTCAAAAGGGTGTAATTATAGGGAGAATAGCAGATCAAGTTAAGGATACAAAGAAAACTTAGGCCAATAAATGAAGAAGAGTCATAACTGTAGACAAAAGATACAAAAGATCCAATTTGAGGAGGAAGTAGCTAATTTACTTTGTTTTCATCTATTTTTTACGTGGAGCCTTGTGGGACTGAACGATAATGGTAAATCAAAGCGAATCAAATTAGATCCAGGTTAGGTCAAAGATGAAAAATAAACAGAGAAAATAATTGGCTGTTTTGTCCCTCTGATTACCACCGCATAAATAAGTTTTCTTCATGAACGATTTAAAATGGAAAAGCAATTTGGAGATAACTTTCAACAATGCTTCTTAATTCGGCTGTAAAGAAAACCATTAGCTATTAAAAATTATACTGTTTTTCATGAGCCTTGATTGTTGAAAACTCATCAGTCGTAAAATATTTTAGTAGTGAAAAATCCTTGGCATGAATAATTGTCTAAATTGGAGATGTAATCATCATAAAAGAACTTTTACGTAAAGTCTTCTTTATTCTACAAATTTTATTTGGTATTTTACTCGATTTAGTTTGATTTACGGGGTTTCAGCTACTTAAAACTGATTAAAGAGCTTTTATTTTCTTTTGATTTTATCATTACTTCATTAAAAATAAACAAGTGCCATCTTACGCAAGATGTTTTCATTGTTTTCAAAACATCTTTGTTGTTTTATTGCAGCGTTGGTAAGAGCTGCTGAAAAAGTGTTTCTATGGTATTGTTCGCTTTTCAGACATAAATGTTTTTGATTACATTCGATCTTCATTTTATTTTCATAGCTTTAATCTCCAATCCATGTTAATTACTCCAACTCTGAAGTAAAAACACATTAAAAAATCTTAAAGCCAGATTTCCTGGAGATTTCCTTGGAGATATTTTCTGTGTAAAACTTGAGCATCTTTCCCTGGAGGTTTGAAACATACGGATTTTAATCTAATTATTCAGATGGAACTTGCTGAAAATGTTTTACCCGCAAGGGTGACGCTGTTGATCCAAGTAACCAGGAATCGTTCATTTTGGAAAAGGTCACTCTAATTTGAACAAACTTTGACCTTTCATAACTGGAACTCTCTCTCTCTCTGTGGAACATGAAGCAATGTCTCCATCCCACGACAAGAGGAATGTCTAGAGATTAAAGAATCTTAACTTTATATCACTACATGTTCATACTTTTGAACTTACTTTACGCTGGTTAGATAAGTAACCCCTCCTAAGTACATTGGATAAAACTGAAGAAATTCAAGGCGAATCATAGATCGTCTCTTGTCATGGAACAAGGAAGCATTGGAACGTAAGCCTTGAGGTTTAGGATTATGTAGAGCCTACACCATCCATTAAGTTATGAGAGCGAGGAGGAGGAGGAGTTTACCATAAGGGACAAAAAACATTATCAGGGAGAGCATAAAAGAAGAATCAACTTGTGTATTTGGTTTGTGGGATGTGATCGATTCCTTAGCTTTCCAGCATCTAAAATCTACAAATTATTTACCACATTCCCACACACCGTATGTATGCCCTTAACGCCTACGCGTTTACTTCATGCTCCTCAAAGACGTTTGAACTTTTGGTTCACATCTAATTACTGCACTTTTTAGTCAAACATGGAATATTTCTTTACAAACCCAGAATTTACCTCTAGGGTTTACAGTGCTATCTTCGGTTCGGTGATGTTTACTTGCCTAATATCTTCCACGACTAAAATGTCAAAGACCAAAGGAGCTATAAGGTAAGGAACCAATTAGATGGGTGCCTCTATGTAAATTTCTGTTTGTGTATACATCAGGCTATTCTTAGCCTGATGAAATAGGTTCTCCGTCTTCTCAAAGAACCCATTTTAGTTCCATGTTTGACGTAAACAATTTTCAGGAAATTATTTACGTAAGATTTACTAACTCATTATAGGAGTGTTGAAATACCGTTCAAAACCAAATACCTCAAGTTAAGCTAGATAGTTACTTCATCTTGATTTGTTATTAAGCTTCCTCAGTGATAGTTCAAAGTTCATTTGGCCTTTTGGAGCCTTGGTGCGGAACACTTATTCCACAAAATCTTCCTTCAAGCTCAATAACTGCCTACTCTGAAAAGCCTTTTAATCCGAAGCAAGTTCTCCAGAACTTTGTATTTATATTGATTTCCAGGGAATTTCCTTCACCTCGAAATTAAGCTGAAAAACAGCAATAGATTGTATATCTCTGGCTCATTTATCATTGATAAGCATTTGACAATCAAGATTTATATCATAATAGAAATAACAAAAAAATTGTAATTTGAGAATCAAAAACAAGATCGAGATATACTTTAGTCAAATAAGTTGTTAAATACTAGCAATGTATTTTGATACAAAAATTGTTGGGTTCATTCACGGGTTAATGACAAAACGACTCTCTAAAATCTCAGGTCAGAAAAATACATACATGTTTGGCCGTAAGGTTGTCAAGCTTGAACTATTCAAAGTGTTACACTTATCGCTAATCATGAGAATCTATTTTGATATGCGAAATGCATTCATACTTGAGTCAGGGCTGCTTCACTATTTGCATAACCTCCGGCACTGTAGCAAACAACTAAAGATCAATAATCTCTGGTAATTCCAAAATTAAACAATAAATAATATGATAAACGATGGAGTTTCAAAGGACCAGCGATTTATGATGACATGGTTTGCCCTGAGGAGAAGGCAGTAGAGTAGTGCACGATACTCATACATGCTTCCTTTCTATTCATCTCCAAATGACTTGAATTGGGATAATAGAACTCATTAAAATCTTTTGATGAAAACTCACTCGAGAAATTGATGGGATGAATATGGGCGACTCGTCAAAGAGCGGAAGAAGCTTACATGTTAAGGGACACCTTGTGCCATCTCAGCATACTTTTTTTCTCTTTTATTGTTTGATTCACTCGAACAAAGACGTAATAAAGTAGATCTGTTATGAAGGGAGGAGGAAGCGTAAAAAAGTACCTTAAAAGCTCTCCTTTTCCACCCAACTTGTTTGTTCAGGTTGGTATTGTACGCTACGCGAATTTATAAGAGCATACATATGCACAACTTATCTAGTTTAGGTATATTATTGGTTCCATTGTGTCGTGTCAAGCTTACATTATTAAAATGTCATAGTGATAAAGTCATTGACATGCTATTTGTTCAGATGAAGAAGGAGTTAGTACAGTGCGTGCATTCTATGCGTCTACACAGCATACTTTCTGTTAATCATCCTTAATGTATAAGTAAGATTGGATAAACGAGGTAGAAAATAATTTAGGGAGGAATCTGACTGACGTAGTTTCCCTTCTATTCCATGACGTACTGGGAGAAAGGATTAATTGGTAATTTTAAATTATCAAGTTAACTTTATATGTACAGAGGTAGCTGCGGATCGATAATGAAGAAGCAATGAGATCTTACACTGCCACTAAAAATAAGGTGAGAATGTGAGATGTGCATAGGTACAATCATAATAAGTAGAGAATGTACATAAGAAAACAAACTTTAGTAACAAAGCTATTATCTTCATCTCATCAAGTTCGTTGGGAGCGAAGTAAACATCTCACTTTTGTCGATCTCTCTTCTACTCTCTCTGGAAAATAAACTGTATGGATGTATGCAATATGTGGAGGAAACAAATTTCACGCACGCCATCGTTACATTAACTAAATGAAATATGCATGTAGTCCATGAGTTCTATTACTCATGAATAATCCAAAAAAAAATGATTAATAATCGGTTAAACAATGGAAGGCACATGTTGCATCGGTAAATTATGTGGCTTTGCTTAGATCCATGGATGCTTTATATGTACAGTGCTGTAAAATTCTGGAGCAAGTTACTCTTCCATTATCAAACCATCTATGTGGAGAGAGATGATGAGTAAGAGGCTTCTGTCATTTCTTTGCAAAAAAAAAAGATATTTTAGCCAGGATAAAAAGATATGTACCTATTTTCCACTTGCTATTCACTTCTTAAACTTTTTAAATGACATGCTTCACTGCACGCTAACGTACTAATTGTTTTAAGTAATGATCACACGATGAAGGATATGACGATGACGTTGGTCCATGATGACGAGCCATGGATAGGCATGGAGCATAGCGGCATTCCAGCTTGTCACAGAGTATTATTATTTTGGTATTAAGCCGTCCTTCCCAATGACAATGAGTCAGTACAAAAAATTTAAGCTACTCTCTCATGCACTCTCTGGAAAATCTGAAAAAACATTAAAATTTGTTCCTTTAGACTAACCATTTAATACGCTACGCTTCGTAGCATCTCAAAGGGGCTCCGCAAACTTGTTAAATTATCGTTTAAAAAATGTACGATTTAGTATCCCAGACAAAAAACGAACACCGAAGTAAGCACATGACGTCAAACGACTTATATGAACATTTGTACGAGTTTTATCTGGACTTGAGATGAAATAAAAAGCCTTTCCGCATCCAAAGATAAATGGTCGTAAATAGGTAAAAAAAAAAGGTTTGAAATAAGTAATTTTGTTCAAGTACTTATTTTATTTCCCTGAATTTACGACCACGTTTATGTGACTTGAACATACAGCCTTGTAAGGTTTTCGATTCAAGAAAACACGTCTTCTTCGAGAAATTACTCATCATAATGATTTTGTTTATGCTTGGCCTCTGATGACAAATCGTTTTGGTTAAGTTCTACGAGTCCAACGTAGAAAAAGCTTAAAAAATAATTTAGAAAGGTACATTATATCGTTCTGAATGAGCTGCACAGTGCAGGAATCGCGTTTGAATGGGAAGGAAACCCATTTTGCTTTGCTAGACTCTGTTAGAAAAATCAAGGCAACAATTTAAACTTTTCTTTTGTTTAGTGCGCATCCAGACTACGAAAAGCAAGGAACTCTATTGACGCTATAGAATTCTGGTGAAAATACAACAGGCTAGAATAAACGAGAACAAAATTATTTAGTTTATGTAAAGAATTGAGATTTATCTTGTGAGGTCATATCATATCAAATCCTAATAAATCCCATTCGCACTAAAAGAATGTGAAATATTAGTGAAACAAAACAAGAGAAAAACTATGCAGTGTCTTGAAACAATGACGGAGAGTCTTTCTTAAAATGGAGTGTTACTCGCCCACCTCAAAAACTGAAAAGTGGCATACCATATTTTTTGTAATTTGGAGCACACGTGCTAATGTCGATTCCTTACAGTCTGATCCTCACACGCTGTGAAGGAAGCCTTCAGTCTTATCAAAGAAATACGGTCATCTCAAGATAGTAATCTAATCTACAGCTTCCTCTCTACTGCGAATCATCATTGAGACAAAGCGGATGGTGAGGTCAGTGACAAGCGTAGTAAGTAGGCAACTGTTGTCTTCTCTTCTCCAATTCATATCGGCATTAGTGTGAAGAGATGTGTGCGCAGCTGAATTAAATTTTTGGGGGTATTGGTACCACAAACTGGAAAGAACTACTTCTCTTTAGTGTAAAGTGCCTTATCAGATTTTGTTTTGGAGAATTCAAATCAGGACAGTAATCCCAGCCAAGTTGATCATCCTTAACCATTATCAATTTATTCACGTGGCGATAACGTCAGCAATAACAACAATTTAGGTCTAGCCACGCGAGTACACCATTACATGCATAGACAACAGTTCATTTTAATTTTATCATCTTGATCGTCGCTTGACCAGACAGTGACATCGGAAGACGGATCAGCCAGGTCTATGTCCCTTCACGAGGTAAAGACGTCTATTGATTACTGATAAGCAATTTTTTTAATAAAAAAGTTCACGCATAATAAAATAAGTTTCGTGCTGGATTTATAGAATATTTTTTCCCCTCTCATGTCGAGTTTGAAATTCACAGCTTATTACATGTTCGACACAGTTTATTCTAACAATTTAATGGGTCCTGTATGCTTCATGTTTTTGCCAACAGCGTCGTCCATCCGTCCATGGCACACTCGTTAAAAAAGAGGATAGCCTAGGGAACCATAAACGTGCGTTTGCAAGGAGTGGAGAAACATCATAAAAATGTTATAGTTTTCGTTAGATGTTGATGCTGCGATTACTTAGTGTCCATGATACTATGCAATTTTTTTGTCGAATGCTCTCCTCAGCTCTACAATGCACGAGCATACATGAAAAAGGTAGGGAAGAAAATAGGTGCAATGATCATAAAAATAGTACATAATAATATTGAGCAGTTATTATGAGAATAAAGAAACGAAGGGAAACTTTATAGCGACAAAAAAATTCTCCTCTCGAAATATTTTTTTGACGATTCCCCTCAGTAGCAGCAAGGTACAAAGGTAGAGGTGGAATCGACAAAGTAGTCATTTAGACAGGCTTCGTAACANTCATTTAGACAGGCTTCGTAACATATCGAACATCTCAAATCCTCTCTTCTGGCTTGGCTCACTGATTGTTTTTAAAACTGAGAAACGCCTAAAATTGCTGCCACTTACTCTGGGCTTGACGATATGCCATGATTATACTAGAGAGCTGTTTACACTTAGTTTACAAAGTTATTTAGAAAGATTATTCAGTACTACATAGATAATATACTAGTTGAGCGAGATCTTTGCAATGTAAAGCTTGAATATAAAATGAGGAAGCAGCTTTGTGACTGATGAACAGCCAAATGTACTAATTAGTAATTAACAAATTCTACCTTAATCTTTTAGTGTGTATCCAGCGTTCGTAGGAGTTACAGCCGGCAAAAACGCTCTCTTCATCACATCGTCTATACATAGTTTTTCCTTCTAATTACGTATGCACACAGGAGAAGTGAGTGAGCCGGAACGTTTTTCCGACTTTAAGGTCTGTACCAACATAAAAGAGGCGTGCGTTATGCACACAATAAACTTGTTCAAAGCGTTTGGAGAACTCTCAGCGAAAAAACTCACCATGTGCTTGAGTTGACAACACTAGAGAGGTTTTGTTGCTTGTGCTCTCCTACTCCTACTTCACTTTTGTGCAAATTAGAGTCTAGCTTCGGACTAATCCTCAAGCTAAGAACTTTTTTCATTTGGAGGATTCTCCTGTGCCAAGAAATATCTAGGGAATATTTTATTTCGAAAAAGTAAACTTCATTTTGGAATAATCTGAAAAAAAAAGTTGTCAGTGATTAAGACAGATTCGCAACGATCATTGGGTACAATCGGCTTTATCTTACGTCATAATTTTTCCTACAATTGGAACAGGACGCTGTCCAACTACTTGAGGGAGAAGTAATATCGAGCAAAGTCATAAATAATCTGTCTTGATATTTCTTGTGTGAAATTTGTGAGTCATTTTCTTTTATGCGTCTTCATCTCCATCTTATTCCATCGTCATTCTCGATAAAGGAATAAAAAAAAGTTTCATGAAAGCGTATCGCTGCATAAAACTGAAGTCTTGTCTTTATCAATTTTTTTTTTCCGTTGCACGTAATTTATCTTCAGTAGGATAGTCTCTGCTTGAGAGAAATGTTTAATATTCTGGTATAAATTTAAAGATATACTTATATATTTTTACTTTCCATCCCATGTGGCCTTTAGCTCTGAAAAGAATTCAACCCGGGCAACCGTCGTCACACTGAATCGACGAGATCTCTATCTCTCTGGATGATGATGAGATGGGGCTATTTCAATGAGTTTGCTGGCACAAATTCTATTACACCTTCTGGTAAGTACTTCCCATCTTTTTCTTTCATATCAAATAAAAAATGAGAGCTTTTGGCTTTTCCTTTATAAATCAGCGCAGCTTAAACCTAGTCCCACCTGTCCAGAGAAAAAGCTTATTCGGAGGAAATTGCTCATTAAATCCGTATACTCAAAAGAGGAGATTGCAGTAGTTCGCTCTCATTAACTTAAAGCTCTGAAATTTGCAAGACTAGAAAACAGCTTGGGTCACATCTCACATAATTTTGAAGCTAAAGCCAAGGGAAAAAATCTCCGACTGTCTAGCCCGAGGTACTATTACCTCCGCGTCCTTTTTTGCATAAGTAAATTTACTTCGGTATTGTCAGTATAGAAACATGAAGTATATAAGCTATACTATAACGAAAAAAAACCAGGTCATACATCCACAGCGGTTTTTTCGTGGTTGGGAAACGCTTAAAAGTCGACATAATATTGAAGTTATGAAATTGCTTCTCATTTTTGGGCAGTTGACTAACAAAAAACTCATGGAACTCTGTTTCAGTTGACTTTCGTACGAGGTTTACCGTAGTAAGTAAACTTGAAAGATCATTAGTCATTATTTGCTTGGTGTAAACAAAAATTCCAACGTCATTAAAAAAGGAATGTTGTAATGCTTGGTCATGTTTCAGTTTAAAGGCGCTTAATACGCAGAAATATTTGCAATTAATTTCTGTTGTATGGAAGTGACTCTAATATTGGCGTCATTATTGCTGCGGTTACAGTAAACATAACCCTTTTTCATATCGTAGCGTATAAACGTGAACTTGCTTTTGTTCTACGACATCAATCAGAATGCGTGAGTAGGTAATTAAACCGAAAATGTAGTCAATGAGAAGACTAGTCTAAGATATTCCTAGAAGCGAAGCGGAAGTGTGACAAAGTGATTTCGGGATAACTCTGAGTACACTAGAGCATATTTCAATAGATGGAATTTACCTTCTGTCGGGACTTACTCATGAGAACTATGCCGCATCACTTCCTTACTCTAATTTCAACATTTTCAGCTTCTTTTTCTTTCTCTGTTTAATTGATAAGATGGCCAAGCCGTCTCATTTCAACATTTCAATGACATTCTTCTCTCAATCATTACTAAATGATGCTAATCCTAGTTTTCATCTCAGAGAATACACTTGTCCCAGTCACTCATTCGAACAAGGGAATATAACAAAAAAATCTATTCAGAGGCCGGCCGCCGCCGCCTGCCTCAAGTGAGCAAAGTTAACAAAGTTATGCCATGCATATGCATGCACTTGCAACAAAAACGAACGTGCATGAATTCATTCTATTTTGGCTAACTCTACATGAATTTAAAAAAAAAATGAAGCCAAAGGAAGACCTGATTTTGGCAAAAAAATCTCTTGTCTTTTCGTCATCTACGTCACTTCTAAAATGTAGACAGGGGTGGAGCGAGCGGGAAGCGAAATCATGTTCTATGCATTTTTACACTACACAGCTGAACGAAACATTACGTGTACATGCAGAAAAAACTATTATGCGGCTAATGATCTCTTGGTGTATCCATGCAAGTCCTAGTCGGTGTTATGTAGTCTGGACGATTTTTTTTTATTCTTTACAAAAGTAAATAAACAAACAGACTCGACGAATTGTCAAATCATATCTGGATGAACAGTAAAAAAAATGTGTTTGACATTTTAATAGATATAACAGTCCCAACTATTATTATTGTTTACGATTCGTTACTCCATTTGCACTTAAATATTTATCGTACTTAAAATATCGTGAATGGATTTGAACGAGATCCGGCTAAGTAAACAAAGTACTTGTGATTCCCACCATGTGAGTTTTAGAATGAGTAGTATTCTAACTCTTAAATAGTAAATACTTAAAGTACTTTTTGATAAACTTAGTGTTTCATAAACTGCTAATAAATAATTTGAGACAAAAGAACTGGAAAAAATGCGAAAAGGTGATGTGGTTCAAGTTCAAGTGTAATATTTATTATTAAATTCTGAGGTGATAAGAGGACATTTACTGTCTCTGTGTGTGGTTCGGAAGCGGACTAGTCTTTAAGTTGATAATGACCTGAGAGGATTTAAACGGTGTTAAAACTAACATTTCTTGTCAGTCTGTCATGTAAACAAAGAGCGAGATTATCATTTGCTCTATTTATACGATTCGTTTGTTTGGAACGCTTCATTTTAGCTTTGTAAAGGATACTTGAGTACCTTACTGGATTCCTTGAATGATAACGGCATGTTTATGTAATTGAGTTGAATTCGAAAACTTTGTTGTTCCAGTTCAGGAAAGTATTTTCTGGTTTTGTGGTTCATTTGGTGGTTTATTTTTAGGTAAAGTAATTGAATTGTGCTTGGCCTTGGCAATGTTTTCTTTTCTCACCTCTTGAGCTTATAATGTGTTACGCCTGAAGAAAATAATTGGTTTAAGGGCCAAGTTTCTTGCGATATAGTGCAAGATGACTAACTCCCGGAGCTTAATGTAATTGGGAAATGAGTATAAAAAGGAAAGTCTAAATTGGCGTAGCTTCTTTAAAAAAGCCAATTGATCTGTTCTTGATGTGTCTAGAGAAGAAGGTTCGGGGAGCTCAGGTGCTTTCTACGAAATTGAAACGGGGATCGAGTTCTTAAAGTAAAGTTTGTCTTTTTTGAAAGGGCTGGAGAAACTTTCGTTTCTTGACAGAGAGACCCGGAAAGTAATTGATGTGGGAAGCTTTGTACTTTTGAAAGTGTACGTGGCTTGGCCAAGAAAAGATTAATGTTTTTTTATTCCTTCACTAAAATCCAGCAACGTATTGATTGAGTGAAGTGGAATCGAAGAAGGAAGAGCTAGGAATGAAACAATGGTTATCCTGGCTTGGAGAAAGGGGTGATTTGAGTGTGAAAGCATGCTTATCTCGCTTCACTTATGTTCTATATAGAATAGCCTGAGTCTTCTTTCCACAAGTTAGTGCTTCTTTACACTCCACTTCCATCTCATATTTCTGTTCTGTGGAACACGAGAACAACTAGAGTTTCGCTGCATTTTCACCCAGTGCCTATGTGGAAAGTGTGATGGTTTTATTGTATGGAAAGTGTTATGGTAGTGAAGCTGGATTTCATGCGCCGATCGATGTTCAAGTACAGAGACTCAGCGAATTGGCACGATGTCAACGAGAGAGGAGTCTTGCAAGCTTTACTATTCCGGTTTCACTGAAAACTGCACTTCTGCTATTAGAGGTACCGTAACTTTCTATATAGTATTTTCATGGACCCGAAGTGCCATGTATTATGTACTTATGTAGTATTTTTTTGCCTAGTGCAAATAAAAAACGGCACTATTAATACTTTTCACTATCTCTTCCATGTGGATGTAATGCATTATCTTTTTTATAAAATAGACAATAGAAAAACAAAAAATACTGTATAGTATTATTCAGTTTTTTCACTTTACCGTTTTTATTAAATTCATTAGGTTCTTTGTCTTTCATCGTCAAATACTGATGGAAAGCAATACTTCTAAGATATGACCCAGTCAAGACCGTTGCAAATAATTTTCTTAAGAATTCGGGAAGAAGCATGATAAAATGTTGTTTTGTATGGGCCAAAATGTGGCATTGACATACCCACGCATTTTCAATTAGGCTTGTTAACCTATTTCGACCTGGCGTCAGTTTACCCTATGGAACTTCCAGCCTGTAAAAAGATACTACATAATGCCATTAAAATGTCAGATATGCCGTGTTTTATATCTTATTCAACGTTGCAAAATATTTGCTTAAATATTGCATACTGAGAAAATACATGTCTAATATTTGTACTTAAATACACTTGTTTTGATTAAAGGAAAGTGATCTCTTAGAATGGTGACGTACGTAGACTCAGGTAAATCAAAAACAGACATAGTGAAAAGGTAATTTAGCACATTTATCACAATATCAGTCAATGGAAGTAGGAGTTATAGTAAGGAAATTCCTAGAATTGTGGCATTGCATAATCTACTTTTTACGGGACGAAACTCTCATTTCCCATTTAATCCTATCCGAATCATCATGTTTGTTTACTTAGAAGAAAAGATATTTTTTTTCGTAAGCCATAGAAAATTGAATAATGTTGTTGATGCGTAGTCTATGAGTATTGAGTACGAGCGTAATATCTTAGCTTGAGTGGGATGGCACCCTGACCTCTAGTAAAAATCATATTTGCGGGGGATAACACTATTTGGTTCTTTACTACTGCGACTACCTACTTACATTCATTTCCTACATTCGGCAGTTTCTTGAAAGATTCACAAAATTCACCATTTAGTATGGCATATGTAAGGGAAAATTGTTATTTGCCGTTGACGAGGCTGAATGCGTCGAGTCTTCAAAATAAATATTACGAAATGTTCGCCTTTGTCTCTCGTGCACAAAGGAAAAACGTTTCCGTAATAGATATATTTGCCTTACTCACCCAGAGAAAGTAGACTGAGATGTAGGTACATATCGTATCATTTACTTAGTTTGTTTTTCTGGCCTAAATACAAGCTCCTTTTTTGTCTCCCTGATTATTATTACGGTGCCCTTTGGAAATTACGGGTATATCCTTACATATATCCTATGCTTATTTTTCTACGTTTCCAATACTAATTCAAGTGAGCCAGGTAAACCAATAATTTGCGAGAGAAAATAAACCTGAACAAATTGCCCAGGAGAGTAGCAAAGTTTTTCTCGCATTGTGTCCCATTTTTTCCACGTTTACCTTTCTTTCTTCGCTTTCAGACGTGTACCTTGCTTCAATTCAGTTGTTGAAGGTTTCCTTGCCATTTATGAAGCCTTTCTTGGAAAGGTTTTCAATCTACATATTTTTATTCGACTTCCTCAAGATATACATTGTACGGTCAAGTTGTTTGACGAAGGTAATAGGAAAAGCCTTCACTTCTATACTATCTCGCTTTTACACTCTTTTATTATGTTAAGGCTACATTGAAATAGAATCTTTTCTACTTTTGCTGTATAGGGAAGGATAGCACAAGTTTCAGTCATTCCTTTCCACCTTGGGAATACATTCGTGGCTCCATATTTCTCTTAAAGTTCAAACAATCATGAACCACGTTGTGTGTAGCTGACCATTCAAAGATAAAAATAGCACAAATCCAAAATCCAATATATCATCTCTTTTTTTGAACCGACGGAAATTGGATATTACTGGAATACTAGCTTTTTTATGCTTTCACTTTTACACAATCTTGAGTCTTCGGTGTGAGCATTGTGCGAGACTAATAACGTACAAAATTTTCCTGTTGATCCCATACATGTCCCATTTCCTCTTTGTTTATCTCCGTGCCACCCATTTCTTCACATTTTCTCTCCAGCTTTTTGCCACAAGGAAAAAAACTAATCGATTATCTCAAGGTGTTTATTGCCGATCACGCTTCCCATAATTTCCGTATGTACATGTCTGAGCATGTAAAAATTCCTAAGATAAGAAAGGAGAAGTGCATATTTCTGAAGGAATGTTTTTTTAAGTTAAATTAATAAATTATATTGTATCGTTAGCTAAGAGTTACTAATTTCATCATAGAAACTATAACATCTATAATTCACTAATCAAGCATGAAATTTCTTTACGAACTTAAATTTTCCATGTAATTTCATTAAATCTTCTAGTATGTTTCCTACGTGGTATGATTGATCATTCACTTTCTCATCGCCAGTTACTCACTCATCAAGAGTGTATGTATTTGTGACTCCTTTGAACATTGTATACAAGTGGAATTAGAGTGTCTCTCGTTTATGACTTCAGTAGTATAACCATTTAGTAATATGGTTACGCTAATTTCACATACGGACTACCCATGAAGGGAATATTATGCTAGTTTTTTTTACGCTAATGGGTTGTATTTGGTTTTGGCTTGTCGCATAAACTGCTTATTACATGATTAGCATGGCTACTGTTGTTGGAAGGACGTAGGCTATGTATAATAGAAAAGTTGCTTTCTCTCCTAGTCATTTTACTGTCCCTGACTATATCTCAGTTTTCATATTTTCCTTTACGGGATACAATGTTAATAAAATCATGTGTATGTTGATACATATCCGTAATTCTTTAGCCATTAGTATTCTTTTTGCGAAGCTTATTGTATTCTAATATCGAATGTTTAATGCTTTCACTGGAGACGGACTGAACCGCAAAAAGCAGTTCAGCTAAAAAGTAAAGAGAGAGAAATGAATTTCGTTTTAGTAGTAGTTTTCCATGTTACCACTGCTTAGACTCGTGTTGCATGATGTTGGTTTGGCTTTAGCCTTTTGATATAACAGTATAATCTGGGTATGGACTAGCTATTTCTGCCTTGACTTAGGATCGTGCAAGTACATTTCTGGAGAAAACGCAGGATTCGGAATGCTCACACATTTTGGTTGCTCTCGTCCCCTGGTATTACGCTTTTCCTGGTGTTCTGCTCGTTTCCACTATACTTACCGAAGCCAGAAAATGTTGGAGAAAATTTCATGCAAAGACAAGAGGCTAGAAGAAGCGAGAAAAATAGTGGAGAGAAAGTGGTGTAGGACGTGCACAAGATAAAAAAAACAGGGTGGCGTGTATTTAAGAACAGCACCAGTTATAAAAATTTGCAGTGCCAGTAGAACAGCGTAACGATATGCATCCACGGCTCCAATTTTTTCTCTGTTCTACAAACTACTATAACGGTTTGCCCGGTGACCTTTAAAAAGTTAAATAATAGGTTTGTTTACTCCTTAAATAGTTTTCGATTACTTTTACCTGAAAAGATAGCCTTTTATAAGACACAAGAGCAGAAGAATTTCCATGTGTAATTTTCTCTTGTCCTTTTAAGCCTCTCTCATTAATAGTTTTTGTACAAGTGCAGTGCGCTCGCTGTCTTCGGCTTCCTTATGGAGAGAGTATCGTTTCTACGCAATTAAATTCCTGTTAAGATTAGTTCTAAGAAAGTGAGCCGTAATGGATGCTACAGCCCTACTTACCAGTGCTCATCTACGATTACCCCTCTCAACATCAGGAAGCAATCCTTCGTAGCTTCCACTTCTCTTCTTTCCCCTGGAGAGGAGGAGGTTAGAAATATTATATCATGAGAGCCTTTCATACCGAAATGTGTCCTTTTTATTAAAGTCTTACTATAATCACGAGTAGTCTAGCTTCAACAAAGTAATTGTTTAGTGAAACCCTTTAAACAAGAGAATATTCAAAGTATAAACCTGCTTTATTGTGTGCACGCCCTTCTATAATTTTTGTTCTGGCCCTACCTAAAGTTTAAGACGTTTGCCAATATTTGAAAGGTTAATCCTCTTTAGTGATATTTTACATTTTGGGGTCCCAAAGTTTCACAGTCTTCCAGTAGTTTCTTACAAGTCGCTCTAAGACCTCTAAGCAATTAATATTTGCCGATATATGGAAACTTTGACGTTAGGCATAAGATCTAGTATGATCTTCATGGTGCTATAGACTTGTACGAATAAAAGCAACAAATTGTTTAAATTGCGTGTTTACATCACAGGGAAATCGGTAACCTGCTTAATATCAAGATACTTGTCGCTTCAAACTAATTCTCACTGTCCCCACGGCACGGATAGTGTATGAAGACTTTGTATAGCACTTTAACTTTGTTGCTACACAGCATCTCTAGGTTTGAATGGATTGAGCAAAAGGTGAACAAAACCTTTACTTACATTGTTATTGTATTATTGAATCATAAATATTTATAACATGGTCTTCAGAGTGTGAAGCCAGTTGCTTGTTTGTTTTGTCTTTCGGACACAGAGTAAACATATTGGTAGTGTCCAGTAAGTATTTTATATTAGAATTGAGAGGCATTTTTTGTGAAGTAGCAGCTATTCAAAAAAATTGAAATCAAAAGCACCGAGAGTAAAGATTCCTTTAATGGGTTATCGGCTATTTTCGCTTGTAAATTCTGCCAAAACTTCAAAGCACTAATTTGCTCCAGGAAACATAAACATGTAGTTCCATCATTAAGCTATTTCATAAACGTATTTGACATCTGGTTTACTCTCTGTAATATAAGTAATATGACCTATTGCTCTTCCTTTAAAGGAATTGTCGAGCTGCTGTTTAATCATTATAAGAATATTGTGACTATAAAACTCACTTTTTTATAGTATATCGTCAACATCATCATAGATAGTTTCCGTGTGTTGCTGTTTTAGCTTTGAAAACAAATTAAAAACGAAGACTACCATTTCCTATACCATTTCTTCCGCATTAGTTCAACATCCTTTTATTTAGTAAATCTGCAAAAATACTCTTGAAGTAACTATGAGCATTTGGTCAGGGTCATAGCGTGCTGCCTACTCTTAAGGCTCTCGTTCTCAGAGTTGAGCTAAGACTATACGGTTTACGCAAAGGTCAAAGGTGAAACTCAAAAAAGGGATTATTGTTTGATGGGTTTGTACAGTTATAGGCAGATTATAGGTTGTTCTTGAGACATTTGTTAACAATTTTTTTCATATAATACAATACCCACATACAATAATCCTCGTACCCCAAGAGGACAACACAACTTAAAAGGATTTTGCATTCCTTCTCTTCCTCGAAAGCATACACTTCCCTTGTTTTCTGGCCAATAGGTCTTTTGGCATTTATAGGTTATTTTTCGCAGAAAGGGAAACGTGACTTAGCTGAAGTTTGAAGCCACTGTAGAGGATGTGGGACAGCGAGTATACCTACTGAAAACATGTCAAAATTATAGCTTCTCGGTGTGAGCCATAGCAGAAGTAACGGAATGAAACCTTTTATTTAGCTTTTCCTCTCTGGTAACATATATCCGTGGTACTGTGCCATGTTGAAAGTGCAATATGTCCACACCCACACGAAACTAAAAGAAAAATGCAAAGTAGAAGGAGAGAATGGAAAATGGCACTTACTACGAGAAAAAAAATTGTGTGTTTCCTCCATCCTAAAACTTTCATCGCGTTCATTCCTCTTCCCACAGACCTTCTTTTGTAGAGTTTTCCATTTCGTGAAAGGAAAACCTGCGTTGAGCTTATAGCACAGGAGATTATGAATATGATGCATGGCATGTTGTCCTGCGAAATATATGTAGAGGATACATCATTAAAGAATGCTTTCTACGTTAGTTCTTCTCTAAATATCAAAATATTTTCGAGACGTGCTAAACAGTGTAACTTACACTAGGCGAATGCATCACTTAACCTTACTGAAAAATGAGCAATGAAAAGTTTCTAGTCCATTTCCTCAGAGATGTAGTCTCCCTCTTAGGTTTTTACGGGTAAATGGGAAACAAGGAAGCAGTTTATTTTTCAGAGGATATGTTTTTGTTGCGCTTTGTTTCGTAAACACGTGAGGTAATAGAATGCTCTTGTTTGTAGTCTAATATCTTTTTTAATAAGCACAGCTCATTTTCCTAGAGTCTGTCTAGACTCTTTTAAAGAAAATGATTTTATGATGGACGGGGCTAACACTTTGTTTATTTTTGATCTACTGGAACTGGAAGACAAGAAAAGTGGGCTTTGGTGTATGCAAAAAACTGCATTTGCTTACTGTTCAGCTCGGATAATTATGGGCATTTTATAGATTTCATGGAGTGTGTTTATGTAACGCCTAAGCTAATCAAATGATGAGTCGTTTCCCCATATTACATGGCATTGTCATCCTATCGACTTTTCATCCTACGGATATCCCCAAACTGCGATTACGTTCTTGCAGATGTTGTCAACATGAGATTTTTTGCAAAAACTATGTTCTCTTTACTACGTCAATGATGCCAATTTAAATATTTCTTTAGGGAAAATTTTGCCAGGAAAAGGAGAAAAAAAATACATTTTCTCGTGTCGTGTATATGGTGTATGACACGCTTTCATTTATTTTTCGTTTGTTAAGAAAAACATAAAATATCAACGTTTCGCTACTAGTCTTTTCCTTAAAAATTGCTTTGACTTGTCAACATTTTCTTATCTATCGTCAGTCACGATGGCCAGAAACTGCCACCAAAAGTAAACAGAACCTTTATGTACTGTTTTTATGAACAATCTTACAAAAGTAGTATCTTTGGTTGTACTTGTTTTAACGAAAGGACTTTTTTTTATGAAACTGAAAGATCAAGAAGGAAGCCATATAACTATAAAAAATCTCTCCTCGTAATCCTTGTGTCATATCTTGAGCATTTCCTCTTGAACAGTAAATTTGTGCTATATTATCTATCCATCCGCATTGAGTAATTCCTTCTTTGAGTATACACAATGCAGATTTTTTTTCGTAGAGAAGAGGTTGGTAAAAGTGAGATTGCAAAATGCTGAAAATATCTTGTTCGGGACTAAATTTAGACGCGTGTTCAACATTCTGGGTACAGCTTCGTCATTTCACCATTAACGTTTTTTTTCTCATGTTGAGCATAGCCATATAGCCAAAAAGGAAGATGACGATGAGATTTTATTTTTCAGTTTGGTATTCCCTTTCCCCAATCTTAAATCTACTTCCGAACATGATGTACCTACTAGACGCGGTGGCTATTGTCTAGTTCTCCTTACCTCGTAACATCCTTTCGACTTATCTTTAAGAAGAGCCTCGACGATAGGCGGTAATACCAGTAAAATCAGAGATTCTCCATCGAGTAGGTCGTTCGGCTTAGTCATTATAAAATTAGAAGAAAAGAAGAGAAAAGATGTATCTCTCCGCACAAAACTTGCTTGTCCCTACGCTCATCCTCTTTCCCGTTTTATTGAGCATATCAAGGTTTACTAGCAAGACAGTTTATCATTAGTGGTGCATCAGTTGAAACGAAAGTAAACGGTTATACACTTTAACGACCCTTTCTTTCTATGGAATCGATCTGTATTGCTTATTTCGCGATCCTTCTCCTTGCATAACGATCTTCTCTAGTCGTGAGACTGCAGAAGAGATCGGAGTCGGATATTGTACAATGGCTCATCATTAAACACTGGATTTTTTTTTGCTGGTCAGTGAAAGGTGAATCGTGAGTGTTGAAACGTGGAGATTCAAGGAATTTCATTTTTTATCTAGATTTTTTTTCCTGGATAAAAGTTCCCTACTTTTACATTGGCGGAAAAGTAGTAAGGTCGATAATCATTATAGTTTTTACTTTCAACATTACATCATATAAATCCAACTTTACATGAATTCAAAATTTCATGCAACATCGTTTCATTTCTATTATCGTGACAGAAGCTGTTCAGAAATAATTTTTCAAAGATATTGCTCGTTTCGTTCCTGCTTTATACCCTATTAAATGTGATATGGGAACGTTGTCGGTTGTGAAGCCACATATTTGTACGTGCTTTCAATACAGTTTGCTTGTGTTGCCGGGTTTGTTGTGGTCCGTCTAAAAATTGGAATGAGACTGTCCACATAATCCTTCCTTCCCTTTGGTCGTTAGCCGGGTGCCAGGGAACGGCATGAAATGATATTCCAAAAAAAAGGATTCAGTTCAATGTGTACATGAATGCATAACATGGTTCATTGTCCATGTCCATGCATGAATTGGTGCGTGTGTATTGTTTCTTAAAGTGTTCATATTGTAACTCTTGATGAAAAAGGAGGACCAATTTTATTTCCCAAGACAGCATCTTTCAGTTCCAATTGGTTCAATTAAAGTATATTTTGACTGAGGTATTATGTTTTACATGGAAGTACCGTAAGTAATTAAGCTGTGATTATGGGAACTTAGAATATAACTGTCATACAAAGATAGACTAACTTAAGCCTATTATGAGGCTTAGTAAACGAAACTAGTTGAAGAATATTACTGAAACGTAGCATAAATATTGAGGTTACAAACCTCCTTAGTCTAATACTCTGTATTATAGTAGGTGCAAGAGTAAAGTTCAGTAATATCTTGTTATGAAGAATTACCTACTCTAATTTATCTAGAAACGTAAGACTTTTTTCTCGGAAAATAGGAGCACTAAACTATAACCATAGTTGGGGAAGGCATAGGCGGTGAATGAAAGAGACATTTTACTCGTATGGATTTTACGTTTACGAATAGCCAAATTATAAAGGAGGATTGGATATTTGGATAAAGCATACGATAAAAATTACGATGATGATATGTTCGATGATGACTAATGCAACAAAGGACAATGTATTAGATACTTTGGGTAGTGCTTTGTACATAAAATCCCAAGAATAAATCAATTGGTTTCGTTTATTCAGTTTATTCCTTCATTTTCTTCGCGAGGGTGATCATTGTGAAACTATACGTGTTTAAAAATTCTGGCATCATTTCACATTTTCTTTTTTATGATAATGTATTAAGATGCATGTGTTGTAAGGAATAAGAAAGTTTATTTATCTTTTGGAAGAAGAGAGAAAGAAAACGCCTCCTGTGTAGGTAAGCAGGTCGGGAATATGTATATTTATGGATTTTTTTAAACTTCTCCTGAATTTCGGCGTGAGCTTACGAGATAAATTCCGTTTTCGGAACTCTCAGACATAATTGTATTTTTAGAAATAAAATAGGAGGTCTTTCAGCAGATAGACTAATTGGGGAAGAATTTGCTTGAGGGAGGTTTCATCCTCGCGTGACCATAGCCTCTGATCAATAAAAAGCAGATAGGATAATAGTAGCGTTGGCTATGTAGAGCTTATTGTCATTTATTGTCCATTTGGGCATTGGCAAGAGATGGATTATGAGGTTCACATAGTTTGGGTGTGTTTTCTATAGTTCGGAAATACTTCTTTTTAAAGGAGTGCTAGCGCCATGGAAATGTAAAAGGAGTAAATGAGCAACAAGACTTTAAAGAATTTCAAGCTAGTTAAAAGTGTTTGAAGCGGGTCTAGTTGTCATTTCGGCTTTTGAAATACTCTTTGAATACAATAATGATCTTAAGAACCTTCGTTTTTTTACATAAATAATTTAATTCACTTTTCAGATTGTGGACAGCTGAGGTTCCAGTTCGTTTCCAATCGCTACTCATACTGCCGTAACAAAGAATTCAATTGAAGTACTCAGCTGCTACAATACTACGAAACTAGGCTTAATCTAACGAGGAGTGAGAAACCATCCTTTAATAAATTATCTTGTGGAGAGAGGCAATCTAAATTTTTAATCAAGAAGACAAACTATAAAAAAAGCTAAGTCAAGATGGGGGAAAGTGGCCATCCATCCCAATTTGGGATATCGTTATTTGAGCTTCGGGAGGTGATGGAAAGTCGTGGGAATGAGGGTCTCGACAAAGTACAACAGATTGGCGGGCTTCAGGAACTTTGCAGAAAGCTAAATACCTCTCCCATTAATGGTAAGTGAAGCCTATGAGGAAATCCACTACTCAAGATTATGATTAAGATTTTCATTCCTTTTAGCAGTTTCCCTTAAAAAGCATTTAGGAGAAATCCATGTCCTCCATGAAGTCTAATAGCTATGAAAATAGTTTAAAATCTGAGGCAATGTGCAATTTTTATTTATGCATTTGCATGCAACGTTGTGTGATTTTTTGCATGAAAAATGCAATTAATATTTGAAAATTTTTTAAACAAACTATTATTTCCTACCTACAGTATCAGAATAGTTTTGGAAGCTATGAAAAAAAATTGAATTTTTATTAGTTCGTAATTCTCAGTGGAAACGTTAACGTTTTTGAAGGGTACTTCAAGTGACAAAAAGATGTGTATTTTTTGTAATTAAGCTTAAGTGTAAAGTTTTTTTAAATCTAAAAAAATTCTGTACCGTATTTTAAGGCCTGAGCGGTTCGAAGGCAGATTTGGACCTTCGGCGTCAAATATTTGGTGCCAATGTGATTCCACCGAAACCACCTAAGACATTTCTGATGCTAATGTGGGAGGCTATTCAAGATGTAACGCTCATTATTCTTCAAGTAGCTGCTCTCGTGTCTCTCATACTTTGGCTAGTTACCAAGTACAGTCATGACGAAGGCGAGGTAGATGAAGATGAAGAGCACGGTTGGATAGACAGTGTAGCCATCCTAGTCTCAGTAGTTGTAGTAGTGCTGGTCACTGCATTTAATGATTACACTAAGGAACGTCAATTCAGAGGATTGCAGAGTCGTATAGAGGGTGAGCATAATTTCTCTGTCATTCGTGGTGGGGAAGTTCGCCAAATCCCGGTGAGCGAAATTGTCGTTGGTGACATTTGTCAGGTAAGTTAATTCACTCCCTAAATGGGGTACAGTGACCAGTTCTCCTTGGATTTCTGACTATAAAATGATTTGATTGTTTCCTAACAGATTAAGTATGGTGACCTTCTTCCTGCGGATGGTATCCTGATGCAGAGTAATGATCTAAAAATTGATGAATCTTCACTCACTGGTGAATCGGATCACGTAAAAAAGAGTGAACTTACTGACCCCATGGTATTATCAGGTAATTTTAGAGTCTTATCATTGTTTTTGGTTAAAGTGTTTTACTTGAATAATCCTAATTTATTTTTCCAACTATAGGAACGCATGTTATGGAGGGAAGTGGGAAAATGGTTGTGACGGCTGTTGGTATCAACTCTCAGTCTGGTATAATCTTTGCATTGTTGGGTGCTGCCGCTGAGGAAGAAGCAAAGCCGGAGAAGAAAAAGAAAGACGGTAGGTTCTTTTGAATGGATTTTGAAGTTTTTAAACTGTTATTGTTGGATTTTCAACTTGGCGTTATTTATTTAGAGGCTGGAGGAGGACCTACAAAGAAAGACGAAGAACGAGGAATGGGCGGACGACAAGTGGTTTCCAACAGTCACGCGGCAGTTCGTGATGGTAGACCGCCGCCAATCCCTGAAGAACCTGAAGCTCCTTCGGAAAAAGGAGAATCCAAGGAGAAGTCTGTTTTGCAGGCTAAACTTACCAAACTTGCCATTCAAATTGGATACGCTGGTAAGCACTTGTCGATCATATTTTCGTAACGATTTTTTTTGACATAAGTCATTGTCTAACTGTATTCTGTTTAGGTACCGCTATTGCTGTCATGACTGTGGTCGTCATGTTTGTACGCTTTAGTGTTGAGACGTATGCCATCCAAAAGGAACCATTTAAGATGAAACATGCAAGCGACTTTGTTCGTTTTATCATCACTGGTATTACTGTACTCGTGGTCGCAGTTCCGGAAGGTTTACCATTGGCTGTCACTCTCTCATTGGCGTACTCAGTCAAGAAGATGATGAAAGACAACAACTTGGTTCGTCACTTGGACGCTTGCGAAACGATGGGTAATGCCACTGCAATTTGCTCAGATAAAACCGGCACATTGACGACCAACAGGTAGGTTCAATTAGGAAATTAGTTGGTAGTAAAGCACTTGTAAACTTATAGTTCCATGATGCATTTACTTTTGGAACAGAATGACAGTGGTACAGTCCCACATTTGCTCAGTGCAGCACAAGCATTCGCCAAAGTTTAACGAACTGCCCCATCAAGTTGCGGACTTGCTTGTACACGCCATCGCCATAAACTCTGCGTACACTTCAAGGATTCTGGTAAGCAACATAATTTATCCAAGGAGTTTTTGAAACTGTTTAATGAATTATTTATTCATGGGTGGTCGTTTTTCTTTCCAGCCACCGGAAAATCCGGGTGAGCTTCCAAAGCAAGTTGGTAACAAAACTGAGTGCGCGCTACTTGGGTTCGTTAGGGACCTTGGCAAGGATTTTATGGAAGTGAGGGAACGCATCACGGAAGAATCCTTTACTAGAGTGTATACATTCAACTCGGTGCGAAAATCTATGAGTACGGTCATCCCAAGGCCTGGAGGTGGCTACCGTATTTTCACCAAGGGTGCTTCTGAAATGATCATGAAAAAGTGAGTGATGATAACATTTTTGCTAAAGAAGAAACTATTTTGGAAGGACTTTGCTGAATGTATTGACTTCTCAATTTTAGATGTGGATACATGTTTGGCAAAGATGGAAAGTTGGAACGGTTCACCAAAGACATGCAGGAGAGATTAGTGAAGGAAGTGATTGAACCCATGGCGTGCGATGGTCTTCGTACTATTAGCGTTGCTTACAAGGACTTTGTACCTCATAAAACGGAAGAGAATGAGGTTCAAGTGGACGGTGAGCCAAACTGGGATGATGAGGACAATATCGTGAAAGATCTGACTTGTCTCTGTGTCGTGGGTATTGAGGATCCTGTGCGTCCAGAAGTGAGTCCTATTTATTCCACAAGATACTCCTTTGTTTTGTCATGTTGCGGAAAATTTGAGAATTATACCGATTTTGAGTACACTACAAATTTGCATTGGATTGTTGCCAGGTACCCGAAGCTATCAAGAAGTGCCAACGTGCCGGCATCACTGTAAGAATGGTTACGGGAGATAACATTAACACTGCCCGCTCAATTGCACAAAAATGTGGTATTGTGAAACCTGGTGATGAGTACTTGATCTTGGAGGGGAAAGAATTTAATCAAAGGATTCGTGATGCTAATGGAAATGTTCAACAATATCTTATTGACAAAGTCTGGCCTAGACTTCGCGTTTTGGCTAGATCCTCCCCTCAGGACAAATATACTCTGGTTAAAGGAATCATTGACTCGAAGGTGAGGATGGAACCATTGAGCAATATGAATGGCATTTTGAGCTGGGATGTATTTTAACAATTATACTTCTAAATTTTGTAGGTAAGCGAAAACCGGGAAGTTGTTGCTGTTACTGGTGATGGTACTAACGATGGACCGGCTTTGAAGAAAGCTGATGTCGGTTTCGCTATGGTAAGCACATTTTAACGGATGTCACATATTGCCGGTATCTGTTTCAAAAAAATCTTAATTGTGCATGGTTTAATCTGAATCATAGGGTATTGCTGGTACTGACGTGGCTAAGGAAGCTTCTGATATTATCCTGACCGATGACAACTTCTCGAGCATTGTTAAGGCTGTGCTGTGGGGTCGAAATGTGTACGACAGTATTGCCAAATTCTTACAGTTTCAGCTTACTGTCAACGTGGTCGCTGTAATCGTTGCTTTCACTGGTGCTTTGGCAGTTAGCATGAGTCCTCTTAAAGTGAGTTGCAACAGATAAGCCAAAATCAGATTTGCAAACGTTTGGTTTTCTTAAAACATTTAATATGGTTTGGCGGTTTATATCTTTTAGGCTGTGCAAATGTTATGGGTTAATTTGATCATGGACACCTTGGCCTCGTTAGCGTTAGCCACTGAAATGCCCACCGCTGATCTTCTCTTGAGGAAACCGTACGGTCGTACAAAACCACTCATATCTCGAACCATGATGAAAAATATTCTGGGACAGGCTATCTACCAACTCATCGTTATCTTTTGTCTGTTGTTTATTGGTTAGTTCTTCTCTCTATTCATGATTCACTGAAGAAAAGGAGTTTTTTTTAAAATATATGCATAGAATGACATTTTACCTGATTTTAACTGATTTGCAGGACATGCACTGCTGGATATTGACGATGGTACCAAGATTGCGGAGCCATCGCCTCACATGACTATGATCTTCAACACTTTTGTAATGATGACCCTCTTCAATGAAATTAACGCTAGGAAGATTCACGGTCAAAGAAACGTTTTCAAGGGGATTTTCACTAATCCAATTTTCTACGTGATTTGGGTCCTTACAGCAGGTTCTCAGGTTGGACTAATCAAAAATTTTCATGAACTTCAATAAACCATGAGTCTTGATTATTCTATTAATTTACAATAGGTTGTAATCGTTCAATTTGGAGGGCTCGCCTTCTCAACTTATCCACTTAGCCTGGAACAGTGGATGTGGTGCTTAGTGTTCGGAGTTGGAGCACTTATTTGGGGACAAGTTGTGACTACCGTCCCGACACGAAAACTCCCAAAGATTCTTTCGTAAGCTCATCCTAATAAACTTTTAATTTTTTTCTCCTAAAGTGATTAAAGTAGTTCTTAATCCACTTTTTCAACTTTAACAGGTGGGGTCGTGGTCATCCTGAACAGTTCACTGAGGGTGTAACTCTCGGTGAAGAATATGATCCTGACGCAGACAAACGACGTAGTGCAGGCCAAATCTTGTGGATTCGTGGGCTGACCAGGTTGCAAACTCAGGTATGGTATTTATATTTTACCTTTGTTTCTTCTATGCTTAGAAAGGACAATGGGAAGTCACAGTATGCGCGCTGTAGAAAGTCCAATACTCTTATATTTTAAGTGGGGGTTGGTTAGGTTTAGCATACATATGCCTTTAAAAAAATCCTTTTTCGCGCCTTTTCAAATTTAAATTTTCGGGGATGGGCGAACGGGCTAAGCTTTAAAACTTCTAGTACAATCAGACCATTAGTTTACTAATCTATTTTACTCGAAAGAGGATTTTCGTAAGGCTTAGGTGATATAGAGTCCGGTGTACTTTTTAAAAGTTTAGGATTCACCTTTGCATTAGCTCAAATAACTTTCTCACATGGGCTCTATGATAACAGGATTTTTAAAAAACGTGGGAAATTTGAAAATTTTAATCTTGAGTGAAGAAAAAGTAAGGCATGATCAGTAAGTACACCGTGTTTAACATATACTTCACTAGGCATTTTAACTGCTTCATTAAATAATAAATGATAAGCTTCACTTTTCCAAAAAAAAAAATGATCTCTGGACATCAGTTTCAAAATCTACTGTGAGGAAGAATATTGTGAGAAGGATAGCCTGTTTCCCCCATGTTATAATGCATTAAAAATTGTTTGAAGTGAAGCAGTGCAATTTTTTTGAATGATTTAGACTCTTAGGCCATATCTGTATATAATTCTACAGACTAATTTGAAGGGAAGAGTTTGAAGCGCGTGACCCCTCTTGATTACCGCAAAAGACTATAATTGCTATGATTATTGCTGCACTATCAAATCTATAATTCAATGGGTTTCGATATTGTATCCTATATATATGATCAGTAGTTTTAATTATGTTTGAACGAGAAACTCGTTTGCATTTGTGGCGCATTTCATCTTGTAAAAAATGAGATGTGCGTGTTTTGTAAAAAATGGCTAAAGGGGCAATGAAATCCCTATGAAACTCTTGTTTCTCTATTTATTTATACTGAAATGGTTACTACCCCCAAAAATGTTCCCTACTCCTTTTCCTTATCATTTTCTTTGCCTTGTCTCGAAAACAAAATGAAGAAAATGTGAATAATCTCTCTCTCTCATTTATTTCTTTTATTTTTCTCTATCTCTCTCTCACTATTTGCCTTTATAACTCTCAACTCTTTCTACTGTTGCGTACTACATTTTATTTATTACCACCGTCTAACTACCACAAAAACTGTTACTGGGGTGATTGCTGTACGTTAAAAGAAATACATGTTTTGGTTCGGTACTTGGAGCAGCTTACTCTGGATAGCGTTGTAGTAATATTTTAATTGGTGGAGGAAAATTTGATGACTTTTTGAAAATTGTGATGCTGGAGTGAACAAATAAAAATAAGTGAGTTTAATAATCAAGCTTGTCCTAAAGATGCGTTGGGTTATGCTGCTGTTACTGGCTCAAACATGTAATTCTTTTTGACGTAAGGAAGCACTTGGAATCGTACAATCACTATAGCTACGGTTATAAACTAGTAGCCGACTCTGATGACTTCCAGTACCAGAGCTTGAAAGTTGATGTCGTGGTGCCACTGATCCTAACCACTGACAGCGTTTTTACCGTTATTGTTACCATAGTACTCTAAATTACGATTATTATTTTTTTGTGGTTCACCAATCCGGACTCTGAGGTGTCGAGACTGCACAGGGCCCTTGTAATGTATAGTCCAATGAACGATATATAATATTCCAGTAATTTTTTCTTTCGAACAGTACGTGTCAATCCTGCAAAGCGAAATTCCAACTCTCAGTTAGTCTATTTAAATGTTTAGTTGTAAACTCGTAAATTTATCAGTCTCGCACATGTACCAAAACAAAAAAGAAAAAAATCTTTTAGCCTATTCCTATACAGATCTTCCCGTACTTTTGATTGTTGATTCAGCCTACTTTCTCTTTGCTTTCTTTCTGTTGCCGTCTTAATTCTTTAATCCATTCAACTTATTCTATCTTTGATCTTTCTCTCTAT
>JAANSQ010000062.1:0-52790 GCA_036850885.1 Lepidocyrtinus dapeste
TTTTATAAGAATGTTTTAAAAGTTCTCGATTGTTGATAATATAATAATATAATGAAAAACCATACACAATTGAATACTTATTATTAATACGTAATGCTCAAGCTATAGGTTATATCCAGTAAAAATCAAAATGTTTGTACAATTTATTATAATTACAGATCGATCATCGTTTCAATAAAATGTTATCAAACTTAACACAATTGCGAACAATTTAGATTTTATTGATATTGATTTAGACTACACCTCAGTAAAGATAATGATGGAGTATATCGTCTAGTGACAAGGAAGATGAAGGTTGAATAGGCTGTGGCGGAGGTGGTGGCATTACAAAGTTGGCCGCTGCCGGAGCCTGGAACGATTGTAAATTATTTCCTGCCTGCTGATGATGATATTGCTTCGGCTGGTAAAGCTCCCCTCTGCAGCGTGGCAAATGTCGTTTCATATCGTGTTTCGCAGAGAATTCCTTGGAACACCCTCCAGTGCACGTGTACGGCTTTTCTTTGATATGACGCAAGATGTGGTGAGCTAGTTCTCCTTTGTCGTAGCAGCCTCTGTCACAAAACACGCATACAATATCGTGTGACCTGTCGCGGTTGTGCACCCTCCTCGCGTGGCGCTTCACATCGTGCACAGTCTTGAAGAATGACCCGCACACATCACACATGCAATCTTTCACGTCGTTGTGAACCGTCGCGATATGGTCCAGCAGGTTTGTCCTGTAATTAAAGGTTTTACTGCAGGTTTCACATATTAGAGGATCGGGGATCTTCTTGGGTTTGGGCTCCTTCTTCGCCCGGTTATCAGGTGTCTTCCTCTTCCCCCCGCTTTTCTTCTTCTTGTTACTTGTCTCCTCGCTGGCACCGGTACAATTTTTAACGTGCCTACCTAGCCACTGCATCGTGCTGAAACGCTTGCCACACAACTCACAGACAGGCGTAGGCGGTTTGTACCCTTCCTCATGAACCCTTTGATGTTTTTCCAGGTTACGTTTTTCCGTGTACGTCTTTGGGCACAGGTGACAAATGAATTCGTGAGTAGTGTTCGTATGTATCCTAAAGTGACCTGTCAACGCCGACTTGGTAGTAAACAGTTTAAAACAGACGTTACACTCGAATCTGATCATATCGTGGGCAATGGACTTAGTGGACGTTCAGTGCTGGCCTAGTCTTGTAACTCTGGTCGCATTGGGGACACTTGAACCAATCTGATGATGAAGATGACTTTGATGTACCTGCTTGAGGCTCTTGTTCTTTTTCTTCACTCGCCATGGTGATTAATTAAGCTTTCACTCTGACTCTACTTACCTTGCTGTCAACAAGACGAAATGCAGTCACTTCTCTACTCCTCAGCTGTGCAATAATAGCACTATGTATACAGTATTGAGGTGGGGTAAATTAAGAAAAATGTGAAAAAGTTATTTTCCCATGACAACAAGAATTTTAAAAAGAAATTAAACTGTCAGGCGGGTTTGATCAAAAGTTTTATAACATGTTTATTACAAATCACAATATTATGAATCATATTGCAATCTACACACATTTTCCCAGGTAGAGAAAAACATTTTAAGAGAACGAGCAGTTTATACGTTTAACAGTATACTACTTTTATGTACAAAAAGCAAATAAACGATCAACATGTAATAACAGGAATAATAATGGAGATATAACTGATATCAGTCTATGTATTTATAGTTTCGTGTTGTGTTGTGATATAAAAAAAAATGAATTAATAATCTCAATCAAACGTTTATGCTATTCTGTGGACAGGCAGAAGAGTTTGTTGTTTTCACTTGTCCTGCTCCTGCTGCTCCTCCTTCGCACTGTCCTCCTCGACGACAAACTCTCGAGGGAGTTTGGGCTTGCTGAGGACCACGGGTTTGACCTTAACCTGCGGTTTATTGTTACTGCTGAAAGTGAACATTGTGGGTGGGGCGGTGCCGCCGCTGCCCCAGGAGCCTCCTGGAGGGTTCACCACCACGTCCTCGTTTACTCGCTTCTTCAGCGTGGCGTTCTTCTGCTTGGCGAACACTTCCGCGTTGCTTCCTACTCGGGTGGGAGTGCTCGGGCTGCTAGACTCGGAGCTGTCAGAGTCTTCTTCTGAGCTTGAGCTTGTGTCTGTGAATTTTGGAGGGATGGGGGGTTGTTGTTGTTGCAAGTTGGGCAAGGATTGCGGCTGGGTTGCTTGTTGTTGTTGTTGGGCTTGGGCCTGGACTGTGGGTAGGCCCATGACTAGGTCTGGGGTTAGGTTTGGCTTCAAGCGTTGCTCCCATAACTGGATATTAGATTTGACCTGAGGGGAAGTTGAAGGCTGGACTGGGTCTGGTTGTTGCTGAGTGGTGGGAGGTGGGGCTTGCTGGGGTGAAGTTTGAGCATTGGTTACTGTTGAACGCTGCTGCTGCTGTTGAGCATCTGGTGGGGAGGTTGTTCCGGATGGAGGTGGGGTCGGGATTTGTGGTGGTGGGACTGGCTGTTGGGGCTGTACCGCAGACACTGGGATGGGCTGTAATCAACACAGAACCGCAAAAATTAGTCATTGGAGGAAAAGGGCAAACGTCACAATGTGATTTGATTTATAAAACCACCTACTCATGCAGTTGAGTTGAAATGCAAGAATAAAAAAAAAGTGTGGCAATAAAGTACAAAAAAAAACTCTTGATAAATCTTTAATTAACATTTAAATGAACTTTAACAAGCAATACTGGCAAATTAAAAAAGTAGTTTTATTCTTCGGGAAACACATCGTCATCATCATCGTCACCAATACTGACCTTTTTAACGAGCACGTCATCAAGCACGACCACAGTCCCGTTCACTTTCTTCTCGTCAGTGGACACGGAGAATGATCGCTGGTGACTGTTGTTTGGCTCCACCTTCTCCACTACCGGGTTGCTTATCAGCGAGTCACTGGCCGTCCTTGTGCGCTTGTCTCTGGAAGCTTCGTGGTGGGGTGGAGTTGTCAGTGGGGGTGGGATCATTAGAGGTTGCTGTTGTTGAGGGAATTGGTGGTGGGAGGTGGATGAGGAGGTGGAGGAAAATGACTGGGGGGTCAGGTCATCGTCCCTGTAATGAGGTACATATGAGTATAATGTTGGTTTAAGATAAGAAATATTGAAAACTCAAAAGAGTTTACCTAATCTTGAGCACAATGTACTTATCGGGAATGAGCCCTTCGTCACCCCTCCTGTTTGCCCCTTTCCACCAGTCCGAACTGACTTGTGCGTACAGAACCAGAGTCTCTCCCTTTTTCAGCGAGAGCTCCCGCGGGGACCGAGCGTTGAAGTCAAACTGGGCTACGGCCTCCACAAAGTCTGATTCTGTTTGACCCAAAAATTTTCAATTAAATCCACACTGGATCATCAAGACCACTCCACAAAACCAGAGCAAAAATTCAAAACAAATAAAAACAAACGACAGTGAAGCCAAAAACTGACTCTGGTTGTTAACGATAAGGCTGGTGGTGGACTGTTCCTCTTGCTCCTCCTCCTCCTCATCGTCATCATCCAGTATGGATGTTTCTTTAATCAAGGGACTCAGTGGAGGGTTAGGCAAAGGGCTCGTGCAAATTTGAGGGACTAACGTGAAACAAACAACAACAACAACAATAGGGGCAACTTAAGACAAATAAAAAAAAAAACTCAAGCAAAACCAACATCGAAACACTCGATTATACCCTCTTCACTGGCGATAACACTAGCGTTGCTCCTGGAGTTGACATCTTCGCTGTTATTACTGCTCCTCCCACTACACCCACTGTCCTCCCTGGAGTGACTCCTCACACTCCCACCACTAGTTGTTTGTTGCTGATACGAAGAGTTGTTCCGTTGGTGGTGGTGGTGCTGCTGCTTCTTGAGCACTGGACTGCAGCTCTCCTGGACAAGACCCTTCTTGGTGGTGTTCTCCTCCTCCACTTCCCCGTCATCCGCGCTCTGATACTTTTCGTACCTCAGCCCGTCGCTCACGTCGACAAAGATCTCGTCGTGGAAGAGGATCACGTTCTTGATGAGCTCGTTCACCAGGTTCTGGTACTGCACCTGGTCCTTGTCGTCAGGGACGGGGACCAACGTTGGGCCGAAACAGATCGCTAGGTTATACGGGTCCATCATGTTCTCGTCGCTGTACTCTGACAGGCTAAAGTATATTTGTGTAGGTTTTTTAGTTAAACTTAATTGTGAATGGGGGAGAATATTTTATTCAAACTTACTGGTTGAGGAACGCGAACAAGTATCTGAGGACGATGAACACGAGCATGGGTGAGAATATTGTATTCAAACTTACTGGTTGAGGAACGCGAACAAGTATCTGAGGACGATGAACACGGCCCGAGGCAGCGACTTGACCAAGTCACGCATCCTACCGATAAAAACCGTGTTGGAGTCGAGCTCTAGTAGACAAGCCACAATTAATACAATTAGTGTCAAAACTAAAGTTTAGGCTTGTGTAAATGCTGAAGTGTGTGTGTGTGTGTCCCTCACGAGCGAGCTCCATGAACTGCTCAAAGTAGCAGATTGGGAAGAGCGGTTCCCTGAGCTCCCTCAAGTACAGTTTCAACACCCCCGCCACGCTGTTGATATCACTGGCATCGGTGACATCCGCGAGCGGGTCCTCTCCCTTCTCGAACGCCTCTTTAAAGTTGTTAATCTCGACCTGACTCCCGCTCACGCGAAAAATCCCTTGGTGGTGCAGCCCGTACAGGTTGATCACTCTGATGCAGCTCTTCATGATCAGTGGGATCTCCTGGTTGGCCTTTTCGAGGTACTCCTCCATCGAGCCTCCAAACAGCCGAGTGTTTGTGAACTTTTGTATCTGGCCTATACGCTTGCGGCGGTTGTAGTGGCGGTTTGACGCTGCTAGTGCTGCTGCAGCGGAGGTAGAGGGTAACTGGCCTGTGGGGTCGGTGGACTTGAGGGACTTGCGGATGTGCTCGTACTTGGACTGCAGTCTTGAGATTCTGTTCATCGTCAGCATATAGTCACGGAATTTCTGGAGGAAAAAGAGAATTTTTAATTAAAAACTTTAAATTTTAAAAGTGTTCGGTGCTTCTTGTGACTCACGTTGAGGTGGAACTCGTCAGTCTCCTGCTTGTCGCTCCGTATTTTCTGCCCCATGGCTTCGTTCTGGTTGTTCTTGTTCCCGCGCTCGACAAAGAACGCGCAAGTGTCATAGTCTTTGGCAGTGATCATCTCCAGTAGACTGTTCTCGGCCGTTTCCAGTGTTTTCCACAGCTCGTCAGACTCCATACGCAACGTCTCTAAACGCTTGTGCAACTGGAAGAGTCGTTGTTCTAGTTCTTGGCGGATGAACCCGGAAGTCTCGATCTCTGATGGGTCTGGAGTGAAATCCTATTCAACAGGAAAAGGAACAATTTTTGCTTTCAGACCTGACCACAAAAACACTTGAGCAAACTTTATTTTCCGTTACCTCTTCCGCGATGCTGGCAGTGTTTTTGTTGTTTGGGTAGGTGGGCGTGACGAACTCAAACTTTTTGGGTAACGCGAACACACTGTTGTGTGACTCTAGGAATTTCTGTTTGTCCAGTCTGGCGTCCAGTCCGGAAATGCACCTGCTCATGCACTCCATGTTCTGACTGAGACTCTTGCGTATCTGGTCCTGGCTGGACACGTACATGTTGAGACTCCTGGTGACGCACTCGTAGAACCCCAGGTCCATGCAGTCGATCAGATCGCTGAGGTCCTCCATGAAATACTTTTGTACTGCAGCGTTGGCAGCGTCCATGCACAGGATGTACTCGTTCTTAGCCTTTTGGCTCTTGAACCTGGCGTCGGTGAACTTGTGGAGGCGCTTCTGCACCTCCTTCTCCACCTGCTTGTACTTTTTGCTCTTCTCCAGCTTCTCTTTGGGGATCTGCGTCTCCAGTTTTGACTTTTGTGCCTCGACTAGCTTCAGCTTGGCTTCCGCTACGCGCGTCTCCGTCTGGTACGTGTGGTATGTCTTCATGGACGTGTGCAGCTCGTGGAGCACTTTGAGCAGTTCCTCATGCGCCTCCAGGCCTATCTCCCTGCACTGCTTGTATATCCGCTGGAGATCGTCCGACACGAACTGCAAGCGCTGGGTCACTTCGTTGCTGTAAATGTCAGCGAGAATCGCGTGGTTCTGGCTCTGGATCTTGGTGTCGTTGATCAACTGCTGCCAGCACACGCTCAGGCTGGACTGCGAGTTGAAGATGGTCCATGGCTGGAGTTGCTGGGCGGGCTGGCCGGACTGGGAAGACGAGAGGAGGGGGGTGGAGAGGGAGGAGGGTTGCTGGGACGACGCGAACGAAGACGAGCTATCGCGTCTGCAAAAAATACCACAGGCGGTTTAAGTAAATGTTCCCAGAGGAGAAACTAAAGTTTGTGTGTTGTGTCTTACTTGGCCTTGATTTCCTTGTGTCGGGTGTTGAGATTCTTGGCAAGTTTCTCCAGAGCCCTGCTGGTCTCCAGCTCTACCTCTGCGCGTTTCTTGAAAAACTCTTGTATCTCTGAGGTCAACTGGACCTGCGTCTCTAGTCTAGTGTCCAGCGTCTTCAACTGGTCCACCAACTGTATCCGGAGATCTGTAAACACACAAACGAGCAATAATTTATTCACCCACTGTCCGACAGCAAATTCCTTGTTCAATATCCTACCCGGAAACACATGCTTCATGTCGTTCCTACTGAACCCGATGGCGTTGTAGTAGCTCCCTAGCGAGTTACTACTGTACCAACTGGAGAACGGGTTGCTCAGTGAAGGGCTCAGTGTGATCTGGTGGTGGTGAGATAACCCTGATTGACAACTAGATGCACCTTGACTTTGACCTGAAGCTGCTGCTGTTGCACCACCACCAGGGGAGCCTACTGTGTTGGACAAAGGGTTAGGGGTGGCGGGGTAAGTGTGATGGTGGGGGATGGATGTCAAGTGGGAGTTGTTGCCGCTTATACAGTGGAACATGCTATATCTATTTTATTGGAGTGGGGGACTACACAGGGTTCACTCGAGATCAATTCATACAATGAATCTATGGGTACTTTCAAAAGACATTTTTTTTTTTCAACTCTTCTTCTCCAGTGGGTTTCCAAATTTACTTTAAAGGTTCTAGGTTTTAACAACAACTCCAGATCAGTTATTAATCTAGTGAGATGGAAAAAAAAGTCTCTATGTCGTGTGGGTGTGTACACACAACACACTCTCCCAAACACACAGAGAGATGATCTGTGAAAAAAGTGGACTTGAAAGTGTAAAAAAAAACAAGTCTCAGTTTGAGAGCAACGCTGCTGATATATGTTGTTTGATGGAGGATGTGTATGTATGTGTACGCTGATATATTATGAAGTCACAAGCAGCAGCAGTAACAGCAGCGGGTACTACTAAGCTATTGTGTTTTCTCAAACTTTTGTCTCGGGAGGATATTACACACAGTTTGTTCGCTGCCGCTGGACGATAGAGTAGTTTGGACATTAGACTGTGGGAAATAATAATAGTGGTGAGAAAAATTATTATATAAATGTTTTGAAACTTACTCATAAAGTATGGTTGCTTCTTGACACTCCCCATCCGTTTCAACCCTTTGGTGGTGGGGTTAGTAGGTGAGAGGAGGAGGAGAGATGGGGGGGATACGAGCATGTCGGTGGACATGAGTGAAGTTGTTGTTGTAGGGGTGAGTATTACAGGGGATGATGGTGATGGGGCTACTGCTGCGTCGGACATTGTTGTGATTCGTTTAACTTTCAAGTTGTTAGTTGGAACTGGACATGATTGGACGTTAATATTTTGAGATTGGTGATCTAGAGACCGCATGCAGACTTCCTTTTTATGGTTTTTTTTTTAAAAAAAATAAATTGCGTTTCTCAAGTTTTTTTTCCTTGTAGAAGTAGAGAGAGAGATATGAGTCAACGATGATGAGAGGAACTGTTCACCACGAATAATGCGTTGACATGTTTAGAGAGAGGCAGAAAGGATAAATTGTGTGTGTACTACAGAGAAATCTGTTTGACAGATGTGCAACAAGGATATATTATATTATCAGGGGGTGTTGTTGTAGTTTGGGAAATGTTGAGAAGAGAGTTGATGCTGCTGCTACTGGATAAAATATTACAAGGAAAAAAAAAAGTGGGATAGAGATATTATTGAGAAGGGAACGAGAGGTTTTGCAAGATATTTTGAAAGGGGGGGAATCAAGAGAGTGAGTGAGTGAGTGAATGAGGGTCCAGTATTGATGAATATGAGCAGGGTAGAAGAGAGTAATAATGATGATGAAATGTGGTTTGTTGGAATACAACTTTTGCATTGGTTTGGTGAAAAAGATTTTTAATTGATTTTGCCTTGAAGAATGGAAATGTGTAGTGTGTAATTAGCTAGTTGGTTGATAATTATAATAATTAACATGATAAAGATTATTAGATTCATGCGCATGGATATTAGAGAAGCTTAAAGTGGGTTTGAGAGGCTCATGAAAAATTCATAATATACAAGCTTAAAAGTGTTTTTGCTCTGCTCAATTGACAACGATTGGAGAGCAGCTGCAATTGGAATAATCTTTGCTTTGCCGCAGTTCCTCACCTGCTAGTAAACATTATAGTAAACAATAAATTGGAAACAATTTTGTATTAGATAATGTCGCACCACCACCACCACCACCATCACGTTAATCAGATGAATAACGGTCCGCCAGTTGTTGGTGGAGCAGTGCACCAACCACCACAACCACCACCCTCCACAATGAACGTCACTGAAGACTTCCAGAAACAGATACAGCAGGATTGGGCGAACAGGGAGTACATTGAGGTTATCACGGGGAGTATCAAGCGGATATGTGACTTTTTGAATAGCTTTGGTGAGTAGGTGAAGCACTGTTGTAACTGGTGGTCGTTGTAATGATGATAATTGGTGTGTTGTTTGTAGATCTCAGTTGCCGGTCCAGGCTGGCGATGCTGAACGAGAGGCTGAGTAGTTTGGAGAGGAAGATTGAGTATCTAGAGGCTTGGGTAATGTGTTAAGTGGATTCATGGGCACGGAGAGGAGAGAGAGTGTTGTTGTTGCTAAACTAATTAATTTGTATTTGGTTTGCAGATTAGTAAAGGAGAAACGCTGCCGTGATGATGATGATGATGATGAATGAGCAAGACGTGGATGGTTATAATTTCCCTCTCTCAAGATTTAAATGTGAATATGTAATTACGTTTTTTCATTATTTTGATATGTGAATAAAAGTTGGAATATAATAATTACAAGAGGTGTTCACCATAGAGTGTTATTTGTTGAACGTGAGTATGTGATGAAAGTTGTGGGGGGTTTTTTTTTTATACGATGAAACGTGATGATGGGTTAGATTTGGGAAATTTATTGCTGCTTTGTTTAAAGTTGGGGTGAAACCAGGGTGTTAATGAGATGGTGGTTATGGTTACAATACTTCGTTTATTTATGGTTAATTTTTTTTCAGGGGTCTCAGCAGGAATTTTTTGAATTTAGAGGTGAGAGAGAGAGGGGCACTGACAAATCACTACGGAGGAGGAGTGTTGAAAATTGGGTTTATTTGATAAGAGTGGTATGACGTGGAGTGTGTCCACAAACCCGAACGTTTATGATTCGGTAACTTTATTGCTGTTTTCTTTAAAAAGAGCATGTGGAGTTAATGAGATAGTTGTTATGGCTACTTAATTCATTTAAGTAAAATATTTTCAGGAATTCTTTATTAGACTGAGAATTTTGGTTTGGGAGGGTGTACCGACATGGAAGCATTAAAAGTATTAAATTGGATTATAAAAGAGCAGTATGACGTGATGAAGCAGCATTGAAGCTGAAGTCGGGTTGGGATTTGAAAATAATTAATTTAGAGAATTTTTGGATGAAAATATGATTGGTTTGACGTTTATCACGTGCACGTTAGGTTTGTAATGGTTACCAATCTTGTTCCGTTTTTTATTTGTACCTAAGATAAAAACGGTTTACTTTTTCGTATGAATTAACTACGGGTTTAAAATAGAAAGTTTACATACTGTACTTTCATTTTTATATCAACATTGTACATTGATGTTATTTGATCTCTTGAAATTTAAGAAAAAAATGTAATCAGCCAACTACACATGGTGTTCAACGTGAAGCATATAGTTTCGGGTCGGGGGTTAAGATAAGGACCCCCCCTAAGAAGGGTCCCCGCTTCTATTCTATTCTATTCTTCCTGGGACTTGATGCTTTCTAAAATAATTGAGTACACTAGCGTCAGTTGAATTTTGAAAAACCTGGTTGAATTGATTGTGTCATGATTATAGATGTACAATGTCACGTTCTCCGATTTTGGTGACATGAGTCATGATAGGGGATGATGTGGAGTTCATTTTATATAGTTCCCATTAGTCATACACGTGGATTTGCAAAATACAATAATGAGTCACGCAGAAGAGCTTGCTTTTGTGCTTTCTTTACACATTCCATAAATTCTCCAGATAAGGAGTTTTAGGACGTGTTAAAAAAATGGTACCAGTGGTATTAGTTCAACGAACATGTTAAACATCACCACTACTGTCCATAACATTTATGCATTCCCATTCTAGACATTTAAATATTTCAGTGTTAGATTTTATACTCGATTTCTCAAAATACCCCAGAGTACAAGTACATGATGCACTTTGGTTAGCTAACTTTAATGCTAATTCCACTCTATCCCAAAGAGAGAGAGAGCTCTATCGTTTTGCTGATTGTTCAACCAACCTGTCCCTGCAGAGTGACGTTAAAAAAAAACTCTATGCAACCACACACCAAACTGCTTAAGCATCTATCTCGTTATCTTATCAAAATGGTGGTCTGCACACACACATAAAAAAATATATATATGGCTTTTGTCCCCACATCCTCGTACTTTTCCTTATCTATTTTTTTTTTTGTTTTTTCCCCAAAAAAATATCAACTTGTTCATCAGTGCAAGGGTTCTAATTGACTCAAATCCACCAGAATTGGACAAGACATCTCGTAAAAGCGATTTTAAAGTCCTAAATTCTGGGACTTGTTCCCTTCTGTTTTTCCACCAACGCTTCATTTCCTAAACATTCCTCATTTAATTAACACTCAAGCTGGTTTTATATCAAAACGATGACGTGTGTGTGTATGTGTACGAATTTCGCTTAAAAAAAATGATGATGATGATGATGAACAGTGATCTCATGACCAATTAAGAGAGTGATGACGTCATCGTGTTCTATCTTTATTTTCTGTATGTATTACTCTCGGCAGACATTCACAGAGAGAGATACTAGTTAAAATCCATATCTAATAATGTAAACATCCTCGTTGAACATAATACTGTTTCTTGATATTTTTTTTAACCTCGGGGAAAACCCTTTATCATGTATGCAAGCAAAAATCTCTCTCGTTTCTACGAACGTTTTTTTTTAATGGCGGTGCAGTAGTTAGTGAGTAGTTGTAAAGTTTTGCAGAATCGTTTCGTGGAAATACAATGACGAATCGTGTGTGTGCGAAAAAGTGTATTCAACCAGCAGACCTAGATAGATACTTGTACAATAAAATACTTGAAAAACATATATACGCTTTGAAGCACATCCGGTTCTTGCAACGTTATCATCATGTGAGTGAGTCCCTTCTTCTCTCTCTCTGATGTAATATTTAATGGTGCACAAACATGAGTTGGTTCGTGGAATTGGTCAGACATAGATGCCAACTTTTAACTGTGTATATACCAAGAACAGCTTAAGAACATAGCCAGTATCACGAGATGTTTCTGCTGAAATCATAATTTTTTAACCACTTCACTAGAAATCCACACCACCCACACACATCTAGTGGTAGTACTATATTACCGTCCGTCCCCTCTCAAACTTTGCTCCTCCAAACACAAACTAGTTGGTCCAATCCCAGAGTTTGTAAATTCCGTCATTTCAGCAACCCTATACGCTCAACAAGGACAAGTATAATGTGACTGTAGTTAACTCGTGTGTAGAGGTGGAAAAAAAGTTTTAATGATAAAAGGTTGTGTACTACCCTCCCATGACTCATTTGTCTACAGTGTGTTGTGGTGTGAGCATCTAAAACCAAACCACCTCTCTTGTTCTCTCTGTGCAAAAACTACAGTGGCTGTTGTACTACTCACTCAGTGTGTGTGTGTTGTTGTTGTTGTTGTAAGTTGAGATCATCATACACGCATGAGCTCATCTGTCTGGAATTTTCCCCTTTTCTAACACAACTTGATTGGTTTTTTTTTTCACAGAGTCAAATGCCTTGATGGACTTGTTGTTGAACTGCCAGTCTGATCACGACGACGCCTTACTGTTCCCAGTTTCCTGCTACCTAGAAGATAATAGTTTCTACGACAACCAGAACACCACGAAGATGTCTTATTACAGTAGCCAGAATTATGGAGCGCCACCTCCTCCTGTCCAGCAACCACCACCTCAGCAACTACCGCCCCAACAACAGCAGCAGCAGCAGCAGTTGCAGCATCAGCAAGTTCCGCCTCAGATAATTCCCCAGAACACCCAGCACCTGAAGAGGAAGATGACGCTGGACCTGAACACTGCCAAGCGCGCACGCTTTCCAGTACAGCAGGAAGTGCTGTCTTCTCCGGACGTGCAGAAGCTGCAAATGTCCACTCCGGATCTGGAGCGACTGATCATGTCGACGACAAACCCGAACGTGCTGCAGACTCCGACGAGTGTGTTTTTCCCGAAGAATGTTACCGAGGAGCAGGAGCTGTATGCCAAAGGGTTCGAGCAGGCGTTGAGTAAGCTACATGACTCGAACACTACCAGCTCCAGTTTCAACGATCATGATGATACCAGCAGTGCGAGCAGTAGCTACACGATGAAGCACCAGCACCAGGTCACTGACTTTACCAACGTGGTGATCAAAGAGGAGCCGCAGACTGTTCCTGATGACTCCAATAACACCACCACTGGGGATGATGATGAGGAGGATGACGAGGATGATGACTCTGGAGACGACTCTTCGCTCTGCAACAGCATCAACCCGATTGACATGGCTTCGCAGGAGAAGATCAAGCTGGAGCGTAAGCGGCAGAGGAACAGGTTGGCTGCGAGCAAGTGCAGGCGCAAGAAGCTCGAGAAGATTGCCAAGCTGGAGGATAAAGTGAAACAGCTCAAGTCGGAGAATAACGAGCTGGCCAACGTGCTGGTTAAGCTGCGGGAGTGCGTGCAGCAGTTGAAGGGACAGGTCATGGAGCATGTGCAGGCGGGGTGTGCGATTGTTGTCAATATGGGTCAGGGGGGTAGTACTACTACCTCAACTGGGGGGTTTAGTTAGAGGGAATATAATTTTTTTATTTGTATATAACCACACACATTATATTTAACAAACAGAGTTTATTTTTAGTTAGTCTCGCTTGTTTGATTTTATACGTTCACTTGTAGTACTAGAACTGTTTTGTATCTCGTGTTGGTCCTGTAAAATAAAGACAAATTATTATTAATAAAGACAAATTTATTTTATGAGAGCAATTTGACAACTGAGTGTGTGGTGAACTTGCATAATGCTTCATGTACGACAAGAACACGTTCCAGCAGACCGTGAGCGTGTTGACGTAGAGCACCCTGTATCGCTTTGGAACTAGGTAGAAGTTGATAAACTGGCACGGAGGCCAGCACAGCCAGTCGAAGAGGAACACTTTGGGGAACTTGGTCTTGAACTCGAGCCAGCACTCGGAGAGGGTCTTTCCCTCCATTAACCCCATCCCGAAGAAGAACTGGACTGCGAAGCAGGGGCAAGCAATCAGCTGGTCCACTAGGATCTTCTTCCCGATGGTGGAAAACGCGCGGCCTGGGAGGGCAGAGTCCAGGTACGTGTAGAAGAAGTAGTGTGGGGGGCCTTCGAATATCCCGACTAAACCGATGCGGGCTAGGAACAGAGTATATAAATTATATTACCTGCATAAAAGCAGAGAGAGAGAGAGAGAGGAAAGTGAGTAAGTTGCTAAGTTGCTACTACTACTAACTGGATCTGGCAGTGTCGAACCGTTGAATGGCCCCAGACTTGAGTTCTATGGCTTGCTCGATCGCGTCACCCAGGAGGAAGAGTCCCGATCCAGTGATCGTGTTTGTGAGCCATGCGTACTTTCCAGTGAACAAGCTTCTGATCTTCCTGAACACATTTGATGATGACGACATACTGATGGAGAGGTGCTTGGTGGTGGTCTGCTGTCGCTGTTGAACAGTTTGAAATCGGATGTAAACAAACACGCTCACACGACATATTACTAACTGTCAAGGTGCTTTGAAATTATCTCAGTAAACGATCATGTTTAGTTAGACAGAGTTCCAGTTGGTTCCACAGTTTATCCAGTTTTGAGGTGCAGCAGTATCATCATGACGAAACTATTGAGAAGTGTTTCGCGCGCTTGCAGATTCAAATAGTCTCCGGTTGCCCCAATAGAGAGAATGCATGAGAGAGAGAGAGAGAGTACAGTACACAACACAATATCACTCCTTCTCCACATTACAAGCCGCCGCTTTTTTTTTCTTCGTCCATACATTCTCATTCCACTGGACGTTAATTTTTTTTTTTAATTGCTATTTTAGGTGGGGAATTATCTCTACTTGATAAGTTAGTGTAATTTATAGTGAATTATGGCTTCGACTACGGAACCTGATCAGATTGAGGATAATAACGTCGCTGAGAAGAAGGGTGAGCATAAAAGAGATATATATATATTTGCAATTATACTTGACTTGAAATTTTAAATCGCGTAATTATTATCAGAATCTTCAGGTACTTCTTCTTCGTCGTCGTCCAGCTCCCAGAACAGCACTCCACCCCCGTCACTATCCCCTTCTTCAGGGTCTCCGCATCCGCCGCGACACCAGCACCAGCAGATACGGATACAGCAGCCGGATGACGATGATGACAGCAATGATGACGCCAGCAGTAATGGGCACAGTGAGTAGAGTTGAATGAATATTATGTGTAGTATGAGTGTTTGTATGACTTTTTTTTGTTTGTTTACAGCCCCATCATCTGGCATCCCGACGATCTGTGCTCCGACTTCGAACCCATTCCCAGTACTCTCAGCCAACAAGTCTAATCCGTTTGCTTCAGCATCTTCCTCCTCAGCTAGACCCCTGCTACGGCCGTCAGCGTTTAAGCTTCTGCAGGAATCTGGGAGCAGTGGTACAGTAGCAGCAGCAGCAGCAGCGACAGTTGTAGTGGCTCCTCAACCGGCCACCACACAGTTTACACTGAGGCCCCCGAAACTACTGACCACTAGTAGTAGTAGTAGTCCTGGTAAGGAGACTTCACCGGCGATCATCCCTTCCACATCCCCGGTTCAAAATATACAGTTCATGCCGCTGGAGAAGGAGGACGAAGGGGGAAAAGAGGAGATTCAGAGTGGTGGGGGGAATGTGGAGAGTAAACAGGAAGTTGGAGGTAGAAACAACGAGACAGTTAGTGCCGGTGCAGCTGCTGTGTCTTCTTCGAGTGGCAGCAGCGGGACGTTTGTGTTTGGGGAGAACGTGTCTGAGAGAGTCGTAGATAGTGGGGGAGGTGGTGGTGGGGCGGTAAAGAGGAAGGTGAACAGTGAACTCGAGTCCAATGAACGGGAGGAAGTGAAGAAACGGATTCTAGCGGGAGGAGAAACAAGTAGTAGCAGCAGCACAACTGAAGACTTTAAGAAAGATGTCCAAGTGATCACTGGAGAGGAGAACGAGGTCAACGTGCTCCAGGTAAAAGCTGAAGTACAATTTAAAGTATATTTTTTGCTTTATATTGAAATTGCTTTTCTTTTCATCCAGCAAGCGTGCCGCCTGTTCATATTCGACCAGCCTAAAAGCTCGTGGATCGAGCGCGGTCGAGGGTTACTCCGGCTCAACGACTCCAAGCCCACTCCTCTCTCACCTGAAGACTCCAGCGGCACCAATACAAGCACCACAAAAACATCTAGGTTGATAATCCGGTCGAAAGGCTCGTTACGCGTGATGCTCAACACGAAGATCTGGGCGGGGATGAGGGTGGAGAAGGCCAGCGATAAGTCGATTAGGATCATGGCGGTGGACCTAGAACAGCAGCAGCAAAGTACCTCGGCGAATAACAGTGCTGCTAGTTCAAATACTGAGGATGATCGTGGGATTAGGATCTTTTTGATTATGGTCAGTAGTGATACTAGTGTGTGGACTATTTAGAAACTGATATTTGGTCTAAATGAGAGTGTGTCGTTGTTACAGCTAACATCAATCTCGGACGCGTACTCGTTGACGAACGCGCTGACTTCCCGAGTGCAGAAGCTACTGGTGGAGCAGGAACTGGAGTCCAAAGAATAGCAGCAATGAAACTAATTTTGAATCATGTTCAACAAACTACACAACATTGAGTTAACTTTATTTTACATTTAAGTTTATATAAAAACTCTGTACACAAAATGAGGTTCTGCGAGGAGGAGGTGGTTGTTCGATTAGTAAAAATATTTATAATAATAATAAAAAAAGCTGCGCGCGTTAATTATTATTTGATTAATAAAATAATGAGAGGAAAAAATTGTTTTAATAATACTCTTATAATGGGTTTAGTGGTTGTTAGTAGACGCCTCCCATTTGTCCCCAGACTCTGACTACTCCGTCTCCTCCTCCGCATGCTACCACGTTGTTTAGACTGTGCACGCAAGGGAGTTCGATCTTGTCGCCGACGTCCACTTGACCGATACTGCTGAGTCCGACGCTTGGGTCTCGCACGTACAGCTTGCCGTTCTTGCTACACGTGAGCACGGAGCCGAGGTTGTGGAAGACTCCGCGGACCGCAGAGTCGTGGAGGTGGTGGGTTGCGATCACTTTGAAGCTGAGCAGGTCTATTAGGTGGACGCGACCGAGGTTGTCGCCGACGTAAAAGTACGGCAGGTTCAGGCGAGTTTCTCTAAACGACATGCAGGTGGGGTACGCGTTGTTTCGAGTATTGTTGTTGTTGGTATTTGGAGGTGGGGGGAGTTTTAGTGACTTTTGGAGCTTGCTTGCTCTCAGATCGTACTTGCAGACTAGACCGTCCTCGCCGCATGTTATCAAGTAGTTTTGGTCCATTCCCACGGACAGCACCGAGCGGGTGTGGTGGGTTAGAGTTTGCAGGGGTGTAGTGGTGGATGCAAACGACACTCTGGGGTCGAGCAGGAGAGTTTTGCGGTTGAATGTGCCGATGGCCGTGAGGCTCTCCGTAGACGAGATTGAGAGCAGTGCGGTGTTGGACCTGAACTCTCCCACCACCTTCAGGTCACTTGCCAAGTCCCACGTCTTTGCTGTGGTGTCCCAGCTGCAACTGAACAACTTGTCTCCCGACACGCTAAAGTCCCAGATCCAGCCTTCGTGGGCCCTGGTAAGAGATTTGATTCTCGCTCCTTGAGTGTCGTGCAGTACTTGCTCCACGTCCCAGACTGATATGGTACGGTCTCTGGAGCCACAGGCCAGCAGCAACTTATCGTTCCTGGAAAACAGGTGGATACTGTCGATACAACCAATGTGCGAGTTTATACACGAGTGTGTGAGACTGGAGTTGTTGGACCATAGTTTGATCTGCTCCTCTCGTTTCACGCACGCTCTAGACCATGGGAATGTGTCTGGAGTGAAGTTCTCAGAGTACGATGACGGTGGAGATGAGTCTGGGAAAACTGGAGAAATGTCAACGTGTTTATTCATTCAAGGTAAAATGGCGAATTTTTTTATACAAAAAATATTTTTATCTCTTGAGGACTCACGATCGATTGGCGGGTACTTTGAGTCCCCGATACATCCCCACCGTTTCTCCAGCTTGATCTTCCAGGTCATTTCGTTGGAGAGTATGTTGTAAAAGTACTTTGACACTAGAGACACCCGTCGGAGGAGATCTGTGGCATCCACGAACTGGAATATCTGGAGCAGTACCTGAACCAAACATAATCAACTTTATTAATGGAACTTGCTACTATCTATAAACTTATCTGTGACCTGTGTTTACTTCAACGGGAATGGTATCCAGGTTGAGCAGAGGGTTTTGTTGACCTCCACCTCCTTCGAATTTATCTTCCATGATTAAAAATATTTAAAGCTATTGTGATTAAAGTTGATTAAATTTAAAGCTCAAAAAAAAAGCTGTTTTTTTGAGAACAGTCACAGTCGAGTAAACCCCATTTGGCAATAATGGCTGTGTGCAATAATTATCATGATTTTTAGTAGAAATAATACTGTTGATGTGATCGTGCGTTTTGTGAGGAGCGTTGAACTCTTCATGTTTACACGTATCAGCTGGGGAAAAAATTACAGCTTTTTTTTATGCCTCTGCATGCAAATGACATCTACAGTTAAGGTTGTTAATCAGCTGACGTCGTTGTGTATATGCATGATATTGTTTATGCATAAAAAAAAATCAAACAACGTCTTTTTCAATCTATCTTGTCGATTGCGAAATTATGTTAACAGATGGTGATGTGGTTTTAGCTATTTAGCATAATATCATGTATATAAAAGTTCATTAAAATCCATGAAAAAAGATTTACAGAAACGCGTGTCGTGTGGTGGAAAAAAAAATCATCTATGGACGTGTGTATTTTTTTTACAACACGCATGAGATAATTCATTATTAGCATAATTTAATCGCATTAGCTTGATTAATTAGATTATTCAATTAGAGTGTTAGAAACGCGCAGAAGAGACAGCTTAGAACCTGGAGAAAACTGGAGAGAAAAAAGCAAGGCCTACTATAGTAGGGCAGCAGCAGTTTCTCATGATACCCACACAGAAGTTGAGAAGAAAAGTATTGAGTTCTTCTCTCAAAATGTAGAAAGTATACAGCATTATTGCCATACCTCACTGTGTATTTATATAGTACCTTACATTTTACCTCAACTATATATATATTAGTGAACGTATCCGTTCTACGGTTTTAAATATATATATCATCTCAACACTATATATATACTACCATGACAGAAGAGAGAAAGCACAGGTAAGATATGATGATGTTGATATAATGTTTCTTCTATACATGTCAAGTGAGTGTATGATGAAATTTTCGCCGACACACACGATGATCGACGGAGACGAGAACATGATGATACAACTGCCGAGAAAAAAGGAGACTGAAAGTATTCTTTCTCCTTCTTCCCCACTATTATTGGATATATATATATTTGACACGACACAGCACGAAGTGATAATACACGACCGATATGATGATGCTGCTGATGCATTGAGTGAATCGGAGGAAAAATATTTAAAACCATCATTGAGAGAATACACAAGTGTGGATAAAAAAATAATAATTTATTTGAAACTGCATAATATTTAAATTTGATAGCTGCTACAATGCAATAACTAGGCGTTAGTTAAATTTAATTACAATCAGGCTACAAGGTATACAGTTTTTGTAAAGATGAACTTAATATTATCGGCGACGAGACCTGCAGCAACTTTAGTATCTTCTTCTTCGTCGTCGTCTTCAGCTCCTTCAGCTGTTCCACAAACCACCCAGAGTAATCAAGTTTAAAAAAAAAACACACCTGAACACTGAGAAAAGAGGACCCTATTGTGTTGTGTGCGTTTTTTTGTAGTCAAACAGAGAAAGCAAAATTTATTTGTATAATTATCTTAAGTGTTTATTTAAAGAACGAGATCGGAACCAGTAGTGTCGCTCTGTTGTCGTTGTTGTTGTTGTTATATCGTTGTTGCTGTTGGAAACTAATTTTCCTTAAGTATATGATTTGTTTATTTAATCTCTCTCTATCTGGGACACTTAAATTTTTGTTACAAAACAATTTGTGGATTGGAACGTGTCAACACGCCAATATTTTTCACACCACACACACGTTTAATTGTATTGCTCTCACACGACACGTGGCAGAGAAAGCAGATTCCAGATTGTTTAAATATTATTTGCTTATTGTTGGGAAACATACCAGAGTAATTTTTTGGCTATAAAAAAAAATAACTAATTTGTTGTTGGGTTGGTAACCGATAAAAGGTTTGTTTCAGTTATATATTATTTCAACTTTTTATTATCATTTATTTCATAGTTTTGTTGGACTGCCTATGTATGATGATCATGTGCCTGTGATTATTTGATTGGTGGTGGTGGTGCTGGCTTTATGTTGAATAAATTATTTATTTAGCAACATGCTAATTTTTTTTGGTTTGTTTGTGTGATTTAAAAAGAAAAATGATGTCTTGGCAACCACAAGAAGAGGGTCTCCGCCAAATCATCCAGCTTTTGAAGGAATCACAGTCTCCGGACACTGCCACGCAGAGGCTCGTTCAGCAGGTTAGTCAACTCTTTAAAGTCTGGTCATTTATGCAACATTTATAGTCGATAGTTAATGCTAATGTCCATTTGTGTAGAAACTAGAGGAACTCTCAAAATACCCGGATTTCAACAATTACCTAATCTACGTGCTGACTAAGCTTCATACAGAAGGCAAGACAAAATGGCCACATTCTGAATCTATCCAAAAAATTAGTGAGTTTCAAAAAAAAGTTTTAGTTTTCTCCCCAAAAACAAACATTGCACTACTCACTTTTTTTTAACTACACTTCTTGATCTTGATCTATTTCAATATGTTACTTGTAACGTATCGAAATTAAATCTGGAGCTAAAAACTTATCATTTTTTTTAAAGTATGGTTCTTTTAGTAAACTAGTTCCCTCTCTAACCATTAACAATTTAGCTAGCGTGTAAATATAATCGAGAATAGAGAATATGTATAGATATGGGATATGGGCTGTTGGAATAATAATAATGTGAAATAATGTTAAAAGATAAATAATTGTGAAGGATTAAGTAATTATGTTCTTGTTATAGACGATGCAACGCGTTCACTGGCAGGTCTTATCTTGAAGAACAACCTGAAACAGCACCACGACACGCTGCCCAAAGAGACGATAGACTTTATCAAGTCGGAATGTTTGATATCGTTGGGGGACTCAAGCTCGCTGATCCGAGCGACAGTGGGTATCCTGATCACAACGATCCAGGTTAAAGGGAAGATCACCGCGTGGCCAGAACTGATTCCCAGTTTGTGCAGTATGCTGGACAGTCAGGATTATAACGTGTGCGAGGGAGCGTTTGGTGCTCTGCAGAAGATCTGTGAGGACAGTGCCGACCAGCTAGACTCTGACGAGATGAACAGACCGCTCAACGTGCTGATCCCAAAGTTCCTCCAGTTTTTTCAGCACACCAGTCCAAGAATTAGGTCGCATGCGATCGCGTGCGTTAACCAGTTCATCATCAACAAGAGCCAAGCGCTCATGGGGAACATTGACTTGTTCGTGCAGTCCCTGTTCCACCTGGCAGGGGATGATGACACTGAGGTCAAGAAGAATATATGCAGGGCGCTGGTGATGCTGCTGGACGTGCGGCTGGATCGATTGTTCCCGCACATGGGGGCGATCATTGAGTACATGCTGATCAGGACACAGGACCCGGATGAAACGGTGGCGCTGGAAGCTTGTGAGTTCTGGCTCACGCTAGCAGAGACTCAGATTTGTAGGGAGGTGCTGCTTCCGTACCTTCAGCGTTTGATTCCCGTGCTGATCAAGGGAATGCGGTACAGCGAGATCGACATCATACTGCTGAAGGGGGATGTGGAGGAAGATGAAATGATCCCGGACAGGGAAGAAGATATACGACCGAGGTTCCATAAGTCTAAAAGAGTCGGTGGGGGTGGAGGCGGCCAGGGTTCGGCTCACCAGATGGAAATGGGACAGGGGATGAGGGAGCAAGGAGGGAATAACGGAGGGGAGGAGGATGACGATGATGTGGACGACGATGATGATGACGGTATGCTGGACGATGACTCTGGGCTGAGTGACTGGAATCTGAGGAAATGCAGTGCCGCTGCGCTGGACGTGCTGGCAGGTGTGTTCCGTGAAGAGCTGCTCCCCGTCGTGCTCCCGATTTTGAAAGAGACGTTGTTCCACAATGAGTGGGTGGTGAAAGAGTCTGCGATACTGGCGCTGGGAGCGATCGCTGAAGGATGCATGCAAGGCATGCTCACTCACCTCCCTGAACTCATCCCTTACCTGATAAACTGTCTGAGTGAGAAGAAGTCGCTGGTGCGCTCAATCACGTGCTGGACGCTGTCCAGGTACTCCCACTGGGTAGTCACGCAGTCCCACGACCTCTATTTGAAGCCGCTCATGACCGAGCTGCTCAAGAGAATCCTGGACAGTAACAAGCGAGTGCAGGAGGCTGCTTGCTCTGCCTTCGCAACGCTGGAGGAGGAAGCGTGCACGGAGCTGGTGCCGTACCTCGGGTTTATTCTAGAAACGCTAGTATTTGCGTTCAGTAAGTACCAGCACAAGAACCTGCTTATCCTGTACGACGCCATTGGCACGCTCGCTGACTCTGTTGGTCACCACCTGAACAAGCCAGAGTTTATCAATCTGTTGATGCCGCCGCTGATTCAAAAGTGGAATATGTTAAAGGACGAGGACAAAGACCTGTTCCCGCTGCTAGAGTGCTTATCGTCTATCGCCACTGCGTTGCAAGCGGGGTTCCTCCCGTACTCTGAGCCCGTGTACCGAAGGTGTGTGTCGTTGGTCGAGCAGACGCTGAACCAGCATATCGCCAACATGCAGAGTCCTGAGCAGTTCGAGGCCCCCGATAAGGACTTTATGATCGTCGCGTTGGATCTGCTTAGTGGGCTGGCGGAGGGACTTAACGGGTTCATCGATAAGCTCGTGCATAACTCAAACATTCTCCAGCTGCTCTACCAATGCATGCAGGATCCGATGCCGGAAGTCAGACAAAGCAGTTTTGCGCTGCTTGGGGATCTTACCAAAGCTTGTTTCCAGCACGTGTCCCCGTTCGTATCCGACTTTTTGCCGATACTCGGACAGAACCTAAATCCGGAGCTGATTTCCGTATGCAACAACGCCACTTGGGCGATTGGAGAGATCGCTATCAAGCTCGGAGGGGACATGCGGGCTTACGTGCCGATGGTGTTGACTCAGCTCATCGTCATCATCAACTACCCCAGTACTCCCAAAACGCTCATGGAGAACACTGGTGAATACACAGAGTACAATTTTTTCTACTGTGATGAAATTATACTAATTTAATTAAATTCTTCTTCCAGCGATCACAATCGGGCGACTTGGTTTTGTTTGTCCGGCGGAAGTGGCGCCGAGTCTCCCTCAATTCGTGCGAAAGTGGTGCAGTTCATTGAGGAACATCCGGGACAACGAGGAGAAGGACTCTGCGTTCCGTGGGATGTGCTGTATGATCCAAGTCAACCCGAACGGGATACTACCAGACTTTGTGTTTTTCTGTGATGCCGTCGCCAGTTGGAACAATCCCAAGAACGATCTTAAAGAAATGTTCATCAAGGTAAGCCACACGCTACCTCAATGCTGAGTAAACACGGTGTAAAGTAATATTTGTTCTTCTCCAGATCCTGCACGGCTATAAAACGCAGCTCGAGGAGAACAACTGCTGGAAGCAAATGGTGGAGAGCATCCCTCCCCAGTTGGCCGAGCGGCTGCAAGCACTTTACGGCATATAAAGTAATTATTTAAAAAAAAAAAAAAAAACAATTACCGTCGTAGGCGTTTATAAAATCATGTTACATTTTTCAAGTCCTCCCAGAAATACCTAGATTTGTTATAATTATTCCCTCCCTGGAAGTCAAATTTTCAAGTCACAGTTGAGTTATCGTTGTTGTTGTTGTTTTTTTAATTAAAAGTTATAATAGTCAAAGATATAATGTAGTAGTTGATTTTTTTTTCTTGACAGGAACTTAAGCTGTAATAATTTTTTTTTAAAGTGTATTATCGTGTAATTAAAAACATTTTCTCGCGCATCGTATATATCAGGTTGCTTTACGTTTACAATTTATGGCACTGATACAACTATATATATATATCACGACTGATCAACTGGGGGAGAGAAATGTGGGGAATGAGGTAAAATGGATTAATGTACAGTTATTATATGATTGTGTGAGTAGTTAGTGTAAAAAAAATCGTGCTGGAGTGTGCAAGATTGTTTAAATTATTGTGGTAAGGTTAGTTGTAAAAAGGCAAACAAAATCTCATTATTATTATTTATCTTCTCATAAGCAATAGTACAGTTACAGTGAGAATGATCAAAAAATTGGAAGCATATTATGTAGAACCGTGTACATGTGTTTAGCATTGTACTACTTTCGAGTTGGGATTGATTCTTGAGTATTAATCATGTTTTCAGTTTACTGAGTCAGTGTGATTGTTTAACAAACAAAAAATTATTATTATTATTATCCTATGCATGTTCTTGTTGTTTTTTTTATTAGAGACTGGAAAAAACTTATGGTAGAGAATTGAATATTAATTGAATTAATATAATGTAGACACTATTTTGTTTGTAGTGGATAATAAATAAAACGTATATCTCAGCAGAGTTTAGTGGATTTAATTGAGATACTGGACAGTTTTTCTTTTTGTTTGCATGGTGATTGGAAGTTGTTTAGACGAATGAGCTGTGGTAGACGTTTGTTTAGTCAACACCAGTTTATTTTTTTTTTTGGAGTAGGTTGCTAGACTTGAGCTTATCTTTGCATATACTTTTGTTGTCTTGGAGAAGTAAGTGTGGGAAACAACTAGAGAGTGATAATTAGTCAATATGTAATCAGCATTAGATACTTACTACAACGTTACATAGTGTTTCATACTCATAATAAAATGGCCTAATTAATTTATTAACGCATGATCAATAACTGAACTTATGACTGCATGACATTTCCTTTAAAAAAATGTGAAAAAAACAGCAATATCAAGTAGCATCGTGTAGGAAAGTTTGAAATTTCAAAATTTCGCGCGCCTCACTTTTTACACTTGCATGATGAATCTACAGAGTTAATAAGATGCAGAGCTTTTACTAAACTTCCCTTTCTAAGCTAGAGAAATCTTTTTCATATGGGTAGAAGATGGAGAGAAAACTAGGGTTAAAAAAAACATATTCACTTGTATTCTAATATGGAGTTTTGAAACGATTTTAAAACTGTAAATACGTACATATATATTTTTTCTGTGCCACACACTTAAGTTACCGTGTATAAAGTAATTTTATGACATCCGAGTTTGGAGTTGGGTGAGTGGCTAAGATTTTATAATTAAGGTGCATGCGGAATAAATAATTACTCTAGCTTTCTCAATGTTTTTTTTTAGAAAATTAGTTGCGTTGGTGTATTTGGTGGTCGTCATTGTTACAAGGTTATCTGGTAAATTTGTCATGGAAACAGGCATTATTGAAATGGAATGAAAAAATGAGACATTTAATTTTAAAAGCCTATAATCATTCTAAAGAATGGAGGAACTTTTACCGAATATTCCTTCCAAATTAAGTTTGTTACCATGAGCAACGTGTTTTTCCCAGAATACGTGCTACCCTATAAACATGGAACCTTGACGACAACGCCACATTACGGTACCTATTTAAAAGTACTTAAGTTTAAAAATAGACTTAATTTAAATTTTCAATGTTTCTTCATAAATAAAATAGTTGCGTTGGTCGCATAGTTGGTACATTGGTGGTCGTCATTGTTACAAGGTTCTATGATTATTTCGAGTTTCACGTAACATGTTCTCATCAGATATTCCCAAAAATATTGAGTTTGTTTCCATGAGCAACTCGCTTATCACAGAACATACTAAACATGGAACCTTGACGACGCCATATTACACGGTACCTATTTTAAAGTACTTCATTTATAGAAATAGACAATATTTAATCTATCTAGTCAAAGGAAGCGCAATAATAAAACGATCCTAGATGATTGTATTTTTAGCAAGAATTTTTATAACCGCATGTAAAATATCTAAACAGTTCTGTGTAAAACCTCCAACTTTCTTCTCATTTTTTCTGGGACACGCAATGTTATCTCTTGACAAGATTATGTTTTTCAGATAAAAGCGTGAAAGGGAAACTAAAACCACTTCCGAAAGAACCTGTAAAAAAACTCATCCCTGTTAGAAGCGATAAGATTATTTTACTACTACGTAGAGATACGAAGCAACCAATTTTTTGTACATCAAAATTAATAAGCGACAGTGAAGAGATTTTTTTATTAGTTCGTTTAAAAGGAGGTTCGTTAGTGTAGAGTGAAAACAGTTTTATAAAATGCATGTGAAGAGTACAAAGTAATAAAAAGATTCACTCGTGTTTGTATATATTGCGTCCAGTGTAGTCTAGACTGAACCTGACGCGGTGATGCATCTTTGAATCATCAGAATGTTAAAACCCCTTCCTGTTTTAGGCTTCTCCTTCCTCAAGAACCTGCAGAGAGAGAGAAAAAAAAGTAGAGCTCTGTGAGTGAGCGCAGTTCTGAAACAAGTCCCTCTGCGAATGTGTTATAGTGGGTGGTGTTCAAAAAAAAAAAAACTAGTGTGTTCACATTGCTAAAACTAGACTAAACAGATTTATGCAACTCTCTCACTCACAAGCGAATTCTCATGTCATATGATGGGGCATCTTGAGATGGGGAAAAAAATTTGTTCTAGAACGGTTATAGTAATTTCCCACACAGGCATAGAAAAAGATTCCAAGAGCGATGCATATTATAGCTGCTCCAAATTAACTCTTGAATTATATAAACTCACACACACGACACGTACAATAATAGCACGTAAAAGATGAAGCGTTATAATAAATTTTGAAAACGCATAGCACCACCACCACCACACTGCACCAGAGAGCATCCCACCCACCACCACCACACTACTATTGCATTGATCACCACTACAACAACCCCTTCAAAGAAGGCCCTTGAGAGCTGTCCCCCTTTTTTCGAAACACCTTATTGCTACCGTGCACAGAGGATCGCGGCGCAGCGTTGCAAGACTACACACACATAAAATGCAAAGCGTATCGCGTGCCAGTGCCCCCCTTTTCACTCTTTTCTTTTCTCTCTCTCTTTTTTTTCGAAAATAACAATCTGGTTACGTTTCACTTTAATTCTGATATGCGTACTACAACAACAACAACAACAAGTGGTGGTGGTGGTGATTGTACTTTTCTGCTCTCTCTTAGAATAAAAAATGAGTGTGGTGGTGGTGGCAAGATCGTTTTGTTACTCCAGTGATTGATAATTATGAATTCACACTGGTGCTGTTTAGTGGTGGTGGTGGTGGTGGGAGCGTGCTTGAACTTGAGTGTTGCCTCCAGTACTTCATACACCAGAGTGTCTGTGGACGACGACGAGATACACGATGAGGAGATACTCAAGGCGGTGCAGACGAGTCTGTACGAGTTCTACTCCAAGAAGAACGTGAGCTCCAACAGGGTGAAGAGGGGGATCAAGATGGTGTGCTATGGAGCGCTGGGGTGTTTTAGGGATGAAGGCGTGTTTGACTACCTGGACATGGTGCCTGCTCCTCCTGAAGAGATAAACACCAAGTTTATGGTGTACAGCAGGGAGAGCAAAGAGCCTGAGGTGTACAGCTGGGAGAACTACACGAGCACGGGGAGTGGGAGCAAGTTTAACAGCTCCAGGGTGACCAAGATTATCGTGCATGGGTTCGGGTCCACTTGTAATCGTATGTGGGCGAGCGAGATGAGACAGGCGCTGCTTGCAGTTACTGATTGTAACGTGATTTGCGTGGACTGGGAGGCGGGGGCGGCGCTGCCGAACTATGTGCGCGCTGCGGTGAACACGAGGCTGGTTGGGAAACAGTTGTCGCTGTTTGTGAACTCGCTGAACAGCGTGCATGGAGGGAAGAACGAGGACTTTCACTTGGTGGGGTTCAGTTTGGGAGCGCATGTGGCGGGGTTCGCGGGGAGTGAGCTAAAGAACCTCAGCAGGATCACTGGGCTGGATCCCGCGGGTAAACATGACATTTGAGACTACTAGATGGAGTGGTTGGTTGATGCTGATGAGGTTGGTTCAATTATATAGGTCCGCTGTTCGAGAGCTACGACCCGAAAGTGAGGCTGGACGCGAGTGACGCGCTGTTCGTCGACGTGATCCATAGCAACGGGGACAGTCTGCTGATGGGAGGGCTGGGCAGCTGGGAACAGATCGGGCACTTGGACTTTTACGTGAGACAACTTACTTAAGGTGTTCTCAGGTTTAGAGCAACGTGAGATTTTTTTTTAATTTGGCTCTCCACCTGGTTGATTCTAGCCGAACGGAGGACGAGCGCAGAAGGGATGCTCGCACATGTTCCTTGGGGCGTTTAGAGACCTCATTTGGTGTAAGCAATATAAAATTCCTCAGGGAAAAAAAAGGTGTGAAGTTTTGACTCTGACTAAATTTAAAAACTGTTTCCCTTTTAGCGGCCCCCACTACAACGCCAACGATTTCTCCCACGACAACCGCCCCGCTGAAGAAACTGCGTATGCGCATGCTCCCGTTAGACCCACTACAGCCTCCGCCACCTCCATCCCCTCCACCGGAAACTGATGGGAGATCGCTGTGCAACCACCGTAGAGCGTACAAGTTTTTTACAGAGTCGGTGAGTCCGAGGTGTCAGTTCCCCGCGTTCTTTTGCGAGTCGTTTGACAAGTACCTGACTGGCACGTGCTTTCATGGGGTCAACGCCATGGTGCCGTACTACACGATGGGGTACTACGCTGATGTGGGGTGGAGGAACAACCAGGGGATTGGTAATAACCTGCCCGTTCAGGAGAAGAATAAACTGCTCTACTTGGCCACCAGGGATAACGAGCCGTTTTGTGGTGAGAGTGTGAGGATCACGTGTTAATGTGGCTCCATGTTGTCCAGAGGAAATTTAAGGGAAATTTTGATTTATTTTCAGCCAACCAGTATCGTATCAGAGTAGAGTCCAGCCCGAGTCCCGCTCCCATATCGACTTATGGAGGGTTGGAGGCGGTGGTGATTGGGACGAGTGGGACTGAAGGCAACCCGGAAGTGCTGAACAACACGTTCCTAGTCACGCAGTAAATGGGTTAACCAAGTTAACGTTAATTTGTGTGTACGAGGAGTTAAAGTGGTGACGTTTTGTTGTAGGACGCCGAAGGACAATATGGTGGCGGGGAGTGTGCTCCAGAGGTTGGTGGTGGCGCACCCGGCACTCACCTCCCCGATCAAAGTGATACTCAAGTATACTGCCTACCAAGGGTGGCTCTACTCGGGGATCAGTAGGTGGAGTATGGACAGGATCATCATCACTGACCCCAGGGGAGTGAGGTGAGAGATAGTGAAGATCACACACGTTGAGTCTCACGTTACCCCTACAACAATATATATACATATATATACGTTTTTTTGCTCTTGCAGTTCCAGTTTCTGCACGCGAGGGTTGCTGCTCCCGTCGGGTATTTCAGTGACGATACAGCTGACTCCAGGGACTTGCACCAACCACCCTGCAGCCCCGCTTCAGCCGCCACCTCCAAACTATCCAAACTACCCGTACGAGACGTATAACAACGAAGAGACGAGTGAGAGCAGTAGCAATAGTAGTCCGAACTTGACCAACTTGAGTAAACTGCTCATTACAAACAGTTCGATAGACTACTCCGAGTGGCAGCCGATAAACAGCTCGTCGTCTGAGAACACCACCGTGCTGGACACACATGCTCACCATAAATTGATGCTGCAGCACAATAGGATGGCGTACGTGACGAAACACGTGATACCCAACGATATAGATAATATCCTGCATGAGCATGAGTCGGTGAGTCCGAGTGGTGGGGCTTCGGTGCCGACGAGACTGCTGCTGGGGACTACTCGGTCGCTAAAGTCACGGCCTATAGTGCTGAGAAACAGGAGCGTGCGGGAGGGAAGGACGCTGGACAGCGTGCAGCAGTCGCTCATGTACTTTATCCCGCCAAGGAGGTACTCCAAAAGCAGCAGCAGCAAGCACCTGCACCACCACGGTCCTCCTCATGTTGTTCACTTCACTCCATCTACACAGCAGCAGGTGGTAGCAGCAGCTCCACCTCAACAGCACTCTAACGAGCACGCCATGAGGCAAGTGGGGATGAAGATGATGCTGGAGAGCACTGGAGGAGGAGGAGACGTGTTGGGGGATATCGTGTCATTGCCTACGGGGCCTATACACGGGCTATACAAGAGGGGGAAGCAGTTTGGACTGGTGGCGCTCCGCAGGAGGAAGAAGAAGCGGGTGTGATGATAAGTTAAAAACTGTGTGTTCATGAACTGGAGGAGTTGCGTGTGCATGATGGAAAGAAACCTCTGGGGTATATAATGTTTTAATTAATTTATTTATACTATATGCAGTTTGCCATAAAAAAGAAATTTTACTTTTATTTTGTTAATTTTTTTTTTTTGATAAATTATTAATGTTCGTTAATATAAACTGCCTGTGATTTATATAAGTTGTGTAATTGTTGTGTTTGGGGAGAGGATATAATTCATGTAAATAGGTTTAATAACTGTTAATGGAAAATAAACTAAATTGACCCAAAAAGTATAACGATTTTTGAGTTTGTTTGGGGCAACTTGAGATGGTTGGCGGGAAGGATTTTGAACACGATGGATTCGCGTTTTGAAAAAACAGGTGGTTAAGTGCTGATAAAAATAGGATACATGTTTCCATAGCAGTCGAGCTGGGTAGTTTTTAGGAATGGTCTTCTTATGTGATTGGGTTTAGTGTCCTGTCTGTCAGTCTGTTTATTTTGGCTTGTGCGGAAGGTTTTGATTTTAGTCAAGTTGGGTAGTTTTTTTTCCAATACTTTGTTTAATTAGTACTTAAGGGTGGGAAAACTGTAGCTATGAGCTCATCATCAGGTAGGAAGCATCGTTCGCGTTTGTTTGAGTGCGCATTGTGTGACCTGAGCTTCAAGACTAACGAGGGTGTGGACCAGCACCAGGCTGATGTCCACGATGGGTTCAAGTACAAGTGTAGGGTGTGCCGTAACCTGTTCAGAGAGAAAACCCAATTCGATATCCACGTTGAGAAGCATGAGGAAAGGAAGCATTACAAAGTGTGGGAGTGTAGAGTGTGCAGGAGGAGATTCAGGTACCAAAGTGGACTAAAAGCGCATAAGCGGATCCACTTGGGGGCTGCAAGTAAGGTTCACGGCTGTGAGTTTTGCGAGAAGAAATTCTGGTGGAACACAGACCTTTACGTTCACATTCGTTCTGTGCACACGGGAGAGAAGCCGTTCAAGTGCAGGTACTGTTCCAAGGCATTCGGGGATACTGGTAGTCGTTCTACCCATCAACGAGCCGTTCACCTGAAGATCAAGGCAAGATCAGGTCGTAGCAACAGCACCGCCAAACTTTTCAACTGTAGCTCATGTGGCGCTACTTTCAAAACTCTACAAGGTTCAAAGTTGCATCAGAAGCGGATCCACGAGGTTAACCACACGTGCTTGTTCTGTGACAAGGGATTTTATAACAAATCACAACTGTCCGCCCACATTTTGGTCCACATCAACGAGAAGCCATGTTTTTGCAGCGTCTGTGGCAAAAGAGTTTTCGAGTTTGAGTGGAAAGCGCCAGCACGTGGTGAGGAAACATGCAGCAGAACACCCCAAGCAAGGTTGCAACAAGCGTAAGTATCAACTTGACCCCAAGGTGCATCAAATTTTTGCAATCATTATATGCAGGTTCCAGTCAGTATTCTAGTGACCAATTTCATCCATTTTAACATTTCACCCACGTCCACGTTATGTAGTGCAGGTTTACATTAAAGTTCAAGTTTTCCGTGTTGAAATCCCCAAAAGTATATACACAATGCATCCCTATATATCATGATGATGAACACTCCATAATATTGGTATCAAGTTGCATCAAGATATGTATCAGGACAGCACTATATAGACACAATAATCTCACACTTCCATCCCAACTTTCCTTTTCCACCACCACCCACTACAATATTTTCTCTCCAGCAACACACCTTTCTCTCTCTCTCTCTCTCTGATCAGTTTGCATGCGCTTTCTTTCTCTCTCCTCTCTCTCTCTGCGGAACTACACGCTACTACTTTTACTCCATAAGACACACGAATATAACAACAACGCCCTTAAATGTAGAGTCTCTCGCAGTATACAGCAGCAGCAGCATAAGGGCGTGTGTGTTTGTGTGTGTTTGTTTGTCTGAATATTGTTAAAAACTTAATTTCGAAATAATATTTAATTTCCAGTAGTAGTACCCCACAGCAATCTCCTCAAGCTGGACAAGTTCAAGCAGTTCAGCACGTTCAAGCAGTCGTTCAGCTCGAACGTGTACAACTTGAAACGACGCTTCAGCTCTGGGGACTTATCTTCGGAGCACGATGACGAGCAAACAGCACAACAGCCACCACCCGGATCAGCAGCAGCTACTACAGCAGGTAGTCAGAAAGACTCCACCCCGAAGCCTACACCCTCGCAGTCTAGCTCTTCAGTGACCACGACCTCGACCAGCCAAGCAGCAGCAGCAGCACCACCACCGTCGAACCTTAACATAACCACCAGCAGCAGCAGTAACACGACTTCGAATAGTCCGGCAATGTTCAACTCGAGTAAAACGACGAGTGCTCCGACGAGCCCTGCAAAGTCCAGCTCGTTCCTTACCAGGGTACAGAGTCTTACTGGAGTGGCGAGGGAGTACACGTCGAATATCACGAGTCAGGTGATCAGCACTGCCAATCAGTATGGGGTCGGTGGGGGAGGAGGGTCGGGGAGTGGGCTCATGGGCGGCAGGATGCTTCCTGCCAGGGAGGTAGGCGTGTTGGTTCTACTCGTCATTGACGACATGAACACAGATTGGTAAGTGCTTGCATCATGCTAAACTGCTGCTGCTCGCTTACAGAGTGGTTTTTTTTGATGTTGCTACTTTTCCATGTCAATAAAGGTCAAAGTACTTCAAGACGCGGAAGGTGCACGACTGCGAGATCAGAGTGGAGCAGTGCGAGTTCTCGGAGCTGTCGGTCACGGCGATGGAGGGCAGTTGTGCGGTGAGCTACGCCATCTGGAAGGAAGGGAATCGAGTCGTACGCCAGTTTGTTCCTGACATGGTGCTCATTCGCCAGAACCTCAAAGATGCTGGTAAAATGGATGAACCGCTTTTCAACTGGAGTTGAGTTTGAGTTGATCAATTATTTCCCTCTATCCTTCGTGCAGGCCGTGACTACAAGAACCAACTGTTGTCGCTGATGTACGGCGGGATTCCCGCGGTGAACAGCCTGGCTGCGGTGTACAACTTTCAGGACAAGCCTTGGGTGTTTGCGCACATGATGAACATCCAGCGGAAGCTGGGCAGGGAGGCATTCCCGTTGATTGACCAGTGCTTTTACCCGGACTTTAAGGAGATGAGCAGCTATATTCCCAAGCTCCCTGCTGTGCTCAAGATTGGGCATGCTCATGGGGGGCTGGGGAAGATTAGGGTCGGGATGATCAATGACTACCAGGATGCGAGCAGTGTGGTGGCTGTTACTGGCACGTACTGCACTAGCGAGCCTTATGTCGAGGCCAGGTGTGACGTGCATGTGCAGAAAATTGGGAACCAATACAAGGCGTTCATGTAAGACAGCTACTAGAGTGTTATGTGTGTGTGTGTGCTTATCAGTGGGGGTTTTTTTAACTGGGTTGATCTGTGGTGCAGGCGCAAAGGAATTGTTGGTCACTGGAAGTCGGGGAGTGGGAGCGCGATGCTGGAGCAGATACAGATGAACGAGCGGTACCGTGCGTGGGTGGATAACGTGGCGACGTTGTTTGGCGGGCTAGACATATGCGCGTTAGAGGTGATTGTGGGGAAAGACGGGAGGGAGTATATAATCGAGGTGAATGACTCGGCGCTGAGTCTGATGGGAGAGAGTCAGGAGGATGATAGGAGGCATATTGCAGAGCTGGTGCTGAGCAGGATGAACCAGTTGTGTAAGCCGTATACTGGTGTGAGTACTAGTGGAGGGATTGGGGTGGCTCCGCTTCCTCCTCAACAAGGTGGAGGGCCGCAACAGCAGCAGCAGCCGGGTACGAGGTATAGGAGGACTAGTGGGAGTGAGTCGACTGGAGTGGGAGATGAGAGCAGTCCCAGTATTAGTCGGAGGGAGAGTCAAGGTATTGCTGTTGGGGGAGTTTATATGATATGATGGTGCATAAAACTAATCCTGTTTGGTGTTAACTTGCAGCCTCCACGACGTCAAGTGCGCAGCAAGCGTCATCGTCATCCACAGCATCTCAGCAGCAGCAGCAGCCAAACAGCACCTCAGGATACTACTCTAGTGGAGCAACAACAGGTTCCACTGCACCAGCCCCGCCTCCATCAGCGAGCAGCACGAAAACATCGTTTTTCTCCCGTCAGAACTCGCAGACTAGCGCGAGCGGGATATCACTGGGAAGTGTTTCGTCCTCTGGCGGAGCAGCAGCAGGAGGAGGAAAAGAGGGTGGAGGGGAGGACACTGAAGATACGATGAAGAATCTTAGGAAAACTTTTGCGGGGATATTTGGGGACATGTGAATAACTAACTAACTGTAATTTTATTGTTTATTGTAAGTTGAGTTAGAAAATGCTTTCTGTTTAGTTTTAAAAAAGAACAGACAATATATTTGAGTTGGTTAACTGATTAGACAAAAAAAAAAACTTTTGAGATTCGATCGATGCATTTCATAAATGATCACACACGAATTATATAAATTTTGCAGCTCTTGTTGTGTCATATCAGAGAGAAAGAGAGAAAGAAATCAAAAAAAAAATGTGTTAAAAAAAAGATTGTTTAAATAAGAAAAAAAAATATTCTCTTTTATAGGCAGATGAGTCAAAACTGATAAAGAAGAAACTGTTTTTTGTATATATGGAATAATATAAAAAAAAAATTAAAAGCAGTATTGTTTTTATTTGAATCCCTTTTTGCAATAAGTGAGAAGATAAAAATGAGAGCAGAGGTGAATAATGCCAATCATGTTAGAAAAAAAAAATCTGTGTAAAAAATTTTAAAAACAAGAATATGTAGTGATGATGCAACGAAATATACTTAAAAGAAAAATGCTTTTAAACAGGAGGGGTTTTATCCAGTAACGTAATTGTCCTGTAGTGGGATGGAGAAGACGGAGAGAACATGAGAGTAGAGTCCATCATGTATCGTAGTTGTGTAGAGAGTGTTTATCCAAGTTCAATAAATATATAAATGTTTCAAAGAAAACACGATGGTGCAAGTTTTCTTTGTCATAGCAACAGCAGCATCTACAGTTCTTTCCTACAGAACAGCTTTGAAATTTGAAAAAAAAACATCTCCAGGCTTGTCTGGAAACAACAAACCCCCTAAAGCAACACAACAGCTTTGCGATTCAAAGTTTGAAAAAAAATGTCGGCTCATCAAACAAACCAACAAAGTAGATTGCATGTAGATTAAATAAAGTTTAATATTTAACACGTTTACTTGCATCATAATCATCGGGGTAATTTCAATACATTATTGTATAGTAAATATATATATATATATATGCATATATTCTGCTTAAAACTCTTCAGTTCATTTTAGGAAATTTTTTTTAGTTACATTTATAAGGCACGTCCATTTTTTTTTTTGCTTATTAAAACTATAACGCTTACCCGCCAAAAAAAAATTACAGAAAAGAAAGTTGAAAAATAATCCAATGTGTAACCCTGGAGATAAAGAGAAGCAAAGAAAACAATTGGAAGCAACAGATAATGGATGTACAATAAATTATATATATATATATATTGTTTCTTTGGAATAATATTTTAGCATTTAAGTGGATTTTTTTTAAACCAAATACTTAAGAAGTAATACAGTGCATGTACACACAAAAAAAAAAGCATAGTGTTGTTGGAATAGTCTGTCAAGTACTTTTAGACACTTGTTGGAATCGAAGTGGTGTAAGTAGGAGTCTCGAGCTCTTCGTGTTTCTTCATCTTGACGCCTTGCTGAAGCTTGTAGTGGTTGATTATGTCCTGGTCTGCGGGACAGCTCTGGGTGAACGCGTCCAAGTTATACATGTTCTCCATGTAGCGCCACAAGTTGCGGAAGTCGGGGGACACGTTGAAGCCCGAGACGAAGAACGAGCCTATAAAAAGGGAGCAGGAACGTAATGACGATGAACATGAATTATTATCAATTTAGTCAATCAGCTGTTGATTTCATACCGGCCACTCTGATATGTTGCAGTCTCGGCATGAGTTCGCAGTCGAAGCAGCATAGCGTGTCTCCAGTGAGGAACCTGGTCTGTTTAAGCCCCAAGTGGTCGTCAATCTTCTTGAGATGCGTTAGCAGGTTCCTAATACTAGTGTCGTCCTTCTTAAGCAGCATCAGTTTAAACTTGGAATACACGTTCTCGATCAGCGTGGCCACGTCCTTGTCCTGCACAAACAAGTTGTGTCCTCCTGGAATGTTTTTCATAATGTGCCTCTCAATCTTCTCGTTCTCCAGCACCGCGAGTCCGCCATCGATAAGGATTGGAGGTGGGGTGGCTTCAAAGTTGGACCTAAAGTCCGGCGGCGGTTTCTGCATGTCCACTGTCGTCACTTTCAAACTGATCGTCTTCAGCTCGGCTAGCAAGTACAGGTCCATAAAGTACTCTTGGCAGAACAAACACGCACCCTTTCGACGCCCGTCTATCGTCGATGCCTTCAAAAACAAAACATTTCTTCAAACATTACTCCCACTCAAGCACTGGATAATTTGTAGCGATGATACCTTAATGATCAGCTCGATTTCAGGAACACCGCCAGCACTGCTGTTACTGGTATCGTCCATCTGACCTCCATTACTGTCATGATGATGATGATGTTCCTCATCCCCTCCACTCTCCACCCCATTGTTGCCGTTAACTTTGAGCTCATCCATGATGACCAGTTATGTCGGAACCCACGCCCCAAATATCACTAATAAAACGTATGAGTGGAAAAAAAAATAATTATGCGCACTCACGTTTATCCTTGTTCAAAAAATATCTCGTAGAAAAAACCTTGTAATAAATTAATTTATCCTTAATAGCAAACGTGTGATGATGAAAAAAATGGGTGTATAATAATTTTTCTCTGAATCATGTACAGAAATACATATTGTATTGAGCAGACAACCAGATCATCTTGTCTCTCTCGTTGTCTTATCTCACTTGTGTACTCTGCGCTTTACATATGCGAGAGGATTTAGTTTTTTTTATAGGGATTAAGCAGGATTCAAAAAAAAAAATAGATAACGTGTGACTGTATTCAATGGCATGTACTACATGCACTACTCAATGCACTCATTTTTTTTCATACGTTACAGAACATACGCGATTTTCAACATGCATTTTAGTGAGAAAAAAAAAACATTTTAAAGCAGTTTAGCTAATAGTGATGGATAATTTTTTATTCCAAATTTTACCACCACCGTTGCTATGGGGATTTTAAACGCACGGTTGAAAAGCACTTAATATTTTTTCTTGGAATTCATTAAAATTCATGTTTACATATCCATCTTGCGGGTTACTTTAACATTGACGTAGGAATGTCATGTATGTTTATCACCAGGGGTGTTCATGGAGCAGTTTGCTCTAATCTACAACTTACTACTGAGTTATTAATAAAAATAATTGTACCGTAACAGCAATAAACGCGAGTTAAGTTCATTGGAACAATAAATGGTTGAGAGATATTATTTTATGGAACAACGTATTAATCTTCAGAGTAGTTAGCTTGAACAGCCCCGCAGCAGAGAGGTAAAAAAAACACGGAAAAGAAGAAGAAGTTTCGTTAATGTATTCATGTATAAATAAACTTGTTGCATGTCTGCATACGCTCCCATGTAATCTTCCCACAACACAAATAACATTACAATTCACTACGTCATCAGAATGGAATTTTTTTTTCATAAAAAAATCTATACATAGCATAGAACAAACAAAAAAATATATATATATAATTTTTTTTTTTCAAACGAGATAACTTTTTTTGTAACGAGATGATTAACTAATATTACTAAGTAACAGTGCCTTGAACAAAAATTTTACGAGATTATATACAATCCGTCCAGAAATTATTTATATAGTTTAAGTGTGCATTTAAATAAGTCGCGTGTGAGTGAAAGAGAGTGAGTATTGTTATGTTTTATATGAGTTTTGGAAAGAAAATTTTACACGAGTGTAACGATAACAACAATGATGTTGAGCAAGATACTGGAAGGGAATAATGTACCGGATATAATCTACAATGAATAACTGTACGTGTAGTAATAATAATAACAATAATAGTAATTGTGCTACTCATCACCATAACCACCATCTAGTTCAACAACAACAAAATCAACAGAATAATCAGCAAAACAATCAACAGCAGCAACAACAACAGCAGCAAAACAATAACAACAACAATGTCCGGAGTTCTTATCATCAGAAGGCTCTCCAGCAGATTCGGTAAACGAGCAAGTTTAACCAACCTCAATCCATGTGAGTCCAATTCAACTTAAATGATGTTTTTTTTTTTTGATTTTTGCTATAGCAACTCCCTACAGCCCTTCGCAACAGTGTTCACCCCCTCATCCTCCACCTCCTCTAGCCCTCTGCCCCCACCCACTACAAACGGAACTCAGCAGCAGCAGCAGCACCCACCACCCCCGTACCCTTTCCTGTTCCCTAGATGCCCATCGCCTCAACAACAGCACCACCACGCGCATCAGCAATCCCAGCCTCCATCCCCTCCCCCTCCAAGCAGTTCCCAATCAACCTCAACGTCCTCGTCATCAGCGCAAGCTGCAGCAGCGTACGCGTACTACCAAAACAACGGGTACTTTACCCCGTTACCCCCTCCACCCCAACAACAACAACAACAGCAGCAGCAATGCTCCCAGCAAGACCAAGAATACTTTTACGGCGCTGCTGTGCCCCCTCCCACGCACCAGACTTCAAACTCTCAGCAGCAGCAGCAGTGTTCATCTGGAACGATCACGCCCACAACGACGTGTTCATTGGTAGTCGGCGCGAACCTCCCCCCACCGCCAGCAACCCGCCCAGGAGCGATAGAGTACCGCGCCCAGCAGTACCCGTTCGTTCCTTCTCAGGTGCCGATGAACGTGCAGCAACTGCTTCGCCGAATCGACCTGACAAACACAAACGCTGGGTCTAGAACAAACTCCCCTCCACTCCCGAGGTACGCTTCCACCACCACCACCAACACAACGACAACATCCAACAGTAACTCTTCCTCGTCACGCACTCCCCCACCGCCTCCCCAGCCGACAAACTACAAGCCGACGACGGTGAGCAAGAAGCCTACGCTGATCATCAAGTCGACGGTAGTGCCTAAGCCAGTGCTGCAGACTGCGACCAACGTGAATGGAGGAGGAGGAGGATCGAACAACAACAACAAGCACAGCAATAACAGTCCTCCACACTACAGTACCACCACACCCCCTCCACCGCCTCCATACAAAGACGCTAAACCGATAAACAACCTGCTCATGCAACAACAGCAGCAGCAGCAATACACGTATGCATCATCAGCCCCTCCGCCTCCACTGCCTCCCAAGCCGCACAAGAACAAGGAGGAAAATTACCATCAGTCAAAGGTGCTCGAGAGTAGTAGTACTACTACTACAACTCCACTACATCATCATAACCACCAACTCCTCCACCATCTAAATGTACAGCAAACAGCACCAGGTCGTGTTCAAGCTCCAGCTCCAGCGGCATCAGCTGCAGCTCCAGTCCAGCAGCCAGAGATAATCCACACGCACGAGAGCCCGATCCCGGAGCGCAAGAAGCTGTCTAAAGAGAAGGAGGAGGAGCGTTTCGAGTCGAAAGTGCGCGTGTACTCTCCAGCAGCGTTCAAGTTTTTCATGGAGCAGCACGTGGAGAACGTGATCAAGTCTCACCAGGAGCGGCTGCACCGGAGGCTCCAGTTGGAGTCTGAGATGGCAAAGATCGGGCTGTCTGAGGAAGCTCAAACCCAAATGAGGAAAATGCTAAGTCAAAAAGAATCAAACTACATACGTTTAAAGCGTGCCAAAATGGACAAGTCCATGTTCAAGGTGATACGGACCATCGGGGTGGGGGCGTTCGGGGAGGTGGCGCTAGTTAGGAAAATTGATACTCAGCTGCTGTACGCCATGAAGACGCTCAGGAAGAGTGACGTGCTGAGGAGGAACCAGGTCGCGCATGTTAAGGCAGAGAGGGATATCCTCGCGGAGGCGGATAACGAGTGGGTCGTCAAGCTTTACTACTCATTTCAGGTCAGTAATTAAAATTTAACCATTCTGAAATATTGTGAACGACTGGTTAATTGTTAATTGTCACTTTGATTGCAGGACAAGGACCACCTGTATTTCGTGATGGACTATATCCCAGGCGGCGACCTCATGTCCCTCTTGATCAAAAAGGGCATATTCGAGGAGTCCCTGGCGCAGTTCTACATCGCGGAGCTGACGTGCGCGATCGAGTCTGTCCACAAGATGGGGTTCATCCACCGAGACATAAAGCCGGACAACATCCTCATCGACCGAGACGGGCATATCAAGCTCACCGACTTTGGCCTGTGCACTGGTTTCCGGTGGACGCACAACTCCAAGTACTACCAGGACAACACTGCGGCGTGTAGCTGCTGCACTGAGAACACCTGCAACGAGCATACCAGAGGGGGACCCAAAGTGCTCGAGAGGAGGCGGATGATGATGCGCGGGAAAGATAATATTCGGTGTTTGGCGCACAGCTTGGTGGGCACGCCGAACTATATCGCCCCGGAGGTGCTGCTACGCACTGGGTACACGCAGCTGTGTGACTGGTGGAGTGTCGGGGTGATTCTGTACGAGATGCTCGTGGGGCAGCCGCCTTTCCTTGCGCCCACTCCCGCTGAGACTCAGTTTAAGGTCATCAACTGGGAGAAGACGCTCAGGATTCCTTCCAACGCGTGCGTCAGCAGAGAGGCTAGGGGTGAGTGAATGGAAGGGAAACACTTTGAACCAACACCCTAACTGTCAATTTATTTATCGCAGATCTCATTCTCAAGTTGTGCACGGACCACTCGCGGAGACAGGGCAAGAACGGGGCTCATCAGATTAAGGTATGAAACAGCTACACAGGTTTATGATCATTGTAAATATATTCTAAAGTTAATTGTTGTGTGTGTGCAGAACCACCCGTTCCTGTACCCTATCTTCCACTCCCACCACCACCACCACCAGCACCACCACCATCAGCAACCCACCAATAGCCAACTGAACCCCACGTCAGACTACTCAGACACGTTATCAACGACGTCGACAACCTCGTATACGTCCTCCTCTTCGCCGTCGTCCATCTCCAGCTCGTGCTCGTCATCAGGCTCGTCACCTCAACCGATCAACATCCGCCGCACGCTGGCCCCCTACATCCCAAAGATCGCTCACCCCACAGACACGTCAAACTTTGACCCTTGCGAGGAAGACCCCAGCATGGACTCTAGACTAAACTTTGAAGACGAGTTCAACGACAACAACAACCAGTTCCACGGGTTCTTCGAGTTTACGTTTAGACGGTTCTTTGACGACGCTTACCACCTGGAGGTATAACTAACATGATGATTATAACATGACATTGAACGGTCAGTTAAATTTACAATTAACTACAGTTTCAGGACCTCTCTGCCGCTGCGGCTAGTAACCAGATAAGCAGTTTGGGGTTCGGGGGAAGGAGGAGGAGTGAGCAAGAGTCTGCCAGTAGTAGTAGTACGGTGGTCAATCAGCAGCAGCAGCAACAGCAAAGTGCCACTGCAGCCAAAGATAGAAACGGGCCTGTTTATGTTTGACTTTGTTCAACTTTTTTTTTTTGATTTTTGTGTTTTTTTTCTCTTTTTTTATACCAAAGTGATTGTATGGATCGTATGACTGTGTATGGATTATTATTATTAAACTCTCGAGTTATGTTTCTCTCTCTTTGTTGGAAATATGGATTTGATGCGTGTCGGTTTATTTGCGGCGAATGGAGCATTTCTAATTTACAAGGCAGTTTACAAATCAACGCATACTCGTACATTCATGCATTGTTTAAAATTAAAACAAGCCTAATCAAGTTTAGTCAAAAGCATTTCAATCATCTGCAATGACTCAATTAATGTGGTCCCAGGCTGAAACCCCTAAAGATCTGACCTAAATTTTCACAAACAACATCACGTCGTCATGAGAACTTGCATAAGATTTCCATTGAAACCATAGAAACAATAGGTTGCCTCCATTGTACATGATCTCGTTTAAAACAGTTTTGTTCGCTGCACGGTCGAGTAGCTCCATTGATCACCCCGTGTTGATTGTTCCCCTGAGCCTATATAAATGAAAACGGTGAGCTGATGTGATACAACTCAATTACCATCATCATGGGTTACATCAATCTGTTCTGGTGGGTACTCTCCGTCCTCTCACTCGCTTCAGGTAATTTTTACATTTTTCATTAATCTTAGAGTTAAATTAAGTCACAGCATTTTAAATTTTTTTACTCTATAGCCCACTCGGTGCAAAAACGAGGCGTCCCTGTGTCTCAGTACACCCACGTCCCTTCGCTGAGCGAAATCTCCGACTCGAACCGAGTAGCAGAATGGAGCGCGTCTAACGCCGTAAGCAGTGCTGTAGGCAGGGACTATGGCAACCAGTTGGCTACTACCGCGCAGTTTGTCGCTCAGTTCACCGCACCCGTTACCAAGGAACAGGCTGGGAGGGTGTTCAACGTGAGCAACAATGATTTATAAAAATTTAACCCTTATTTTCTTTACAAAATTAATTAAACAACCCATTAACGTTTCCCAGACCATCGCCCAGTCCCAGAAGGCCGGTCAGGTGGGTCAAGCGTTAGCCCACAGCAGCCAGCCAGTCCACCGCGCCGCACAGAACGCCGCCAACTCAAACTACGACCAAGCGTACCAGGCCCAGCAACTAGGCTACCACAGGGGGACCAACAACCCCTACCACTAAAAAAAAAAATATAAAGAGAGAAAGTCGATTTCTGGTTCAAGCATTTATGTCACTAACATCTCTAAAAATAAAATTTCTTGTGAAAAAAAAAATATATTAAAGGACAAGTGTGTGCGTTCAAGAAAAAGAAATCGTCATCATCGTCGTCGATTGCATCTAATTTTTTTTATTGAACTTGAACTGGTTTTTGCACAGAGAGAGAGAGAGAGAGGTGATAAGGTGTATAGGCAAAACCGGCTGAAGAAGGAGCATGATAAAAAAAATTGAGAGGAAAACTTTCTCTCGTTTTGAGAAATAAGAAGTGAAATTGTCGCGCATTGTTTGCCCAAACTATCAGTTTCGGGTTGACCACGAGACGACATGGAGGTTCTCAAGAGTATCGTGATTATTGCGCTCGTCGCTTTTAGCGCTGTGGCTGGGCTGCCCAGAGTGGGGAGGCAAGATGCAGCGGCAGTGGCCAGCAATGCTGAAGGTAAGGGGAGATTGATAATTGTCTCAAGTAGCCCCGTGGTAAAATGGTGAATTTTTTTTATAGTGATCAAAGTAACGGATGTTAACTCGCCCATCATCACGGACCCTTTGGAGACCCCGAACCTTGAGGCTCGTACGAACTCTTCAGGAGAGTCTGCGGCTAGCGCTGAGCCGACACCGGTGCCTTCTTCGGTGCCGATCACTGAGGAACCAGTGCCTCCAAACTCTCCTTCGTTAGTTCCTGCTGTGGTGGAGATCTCAACACAGGATCCTCAGAACACGCCTCCACCTCCGGCGTCTGCAAACTCTACAGATAGTGCCGCTCCTGCTGAGGAAGACGAGGAGTCTGATGAAGAGGAGTCGGACGAAGAGGCTGATGAGGAGGGAGGGAGTGACGAGGAGGAGGATGATGAAGAGGGGGCTAGTGAGGAGGAGGAGGATGAAGAAGAGGATGATAACAACAACGAAGTGGTGTTGAAGAAACGGGGGGATAGGGCGTTGAGTGGTAAGCAGCAGCAGCAACAAGAGGAGAAGAACACGGATCCACAGTTGGGGAGCAGTGTGGTCGTGGTCGATGAGGATAAAGTGAGTGAGGAGGAGGATGCCAATAATGTTGGTGGTGAGAAACAGCCGTTGAAAGTGAACCAGAAGGATCTGCAGAAGTTGGCTGTTGGAGGGAGCAGTGCGTTGCAAAACGTGCCCGCCAGGAGTCCTACTAACGAGGATGATGAGGTGGATCTGGGGAACCCCAACGGGCAGTCTATCGTGCTTTCGACCATTTAATTAAACTATATATGTTTTAATTTATACAGGATCGTTTCTAATTTATACACGCGGTTTAAAGATTGAATAAAAAAATGCTTTTTATTTGAGAAAGACTAAACTTTTAAAAAATCAACTTGGAGGTGGTTATGAAAAGGGTGAGTTCATGGTTGAGGTGTTGAATGAATGAGTATATGAGCGATAACAACGTTTATTTAAAAAACTAACATAGAATGTACAGGTGGATAATTAAATTAGTAGTACTGGTTAGGTTGCTGCTGCATCATCATCTGCCTGCTGTTGATGGGTCTGTTGTACAGCCTGCCCATCCTTCCGTTGGCGCCGCCGATCATGCCTGGGTTAGCGCCCAACAGTTGGGGAGGTCCTTGTTGTGGGGATAACACTGGTTTGAGCACGGTGGGCACGTTTTCAGAATACGAGCCAACGTGGTGTTTGCCGTGGCCTTGGTGTCCGTGGCTCCAGCCCTTCTTGGGGGAGTGCTGGTAGTCGTAGTACATCTCTCCGTAGCCTCCCTTCTTGTCTCCCCAACGGACTTTGGTTTTGAACTTCCAGCCCCAGCCTTGCTCGAAGCGGGAGGTGAAGTGGTCGTGGTTGCCTCTGTTGTAGCCGTACTCGTACTGGCCCCACCCGGGAACGTTGGCGTACTGGAAGTAACCGCCCCAACCGCTGGGCTCTGTACATGGAACAAAGATGTAGATGGTTTTTAATTTGACGATTGATAAGCGATATAGTATATATATAGTTATGATAAGAGTTTTATATTGTAACCTGCACTGGCGATCGCGATGATCGCGATGAGCACGAATATCGTGCAAAGGACCACCGACTTCATGTTGTTTCTCTGACCTGATAGAGTGTATGCAACGTAAGTGTATCCACTCTGAACCCAAACTCAAACTGAGGTTCAAATTAACTGCCCCAATTGGTTTTTATAAGCAGCCTTGTTTCTCGCTTGCAAAAATGTAATTTGAATTAGTTTCAACAAAAATTTCCATTTGGCTTAAATATTGTGTAATAATAATAATGGAAAGTGTGGTGTGGGGTGTTGCTTCGCTGTTGAGATGTGCAGTGATATAAGATGGTTTATAAATAAATTACAATTTGAAGAAAAAAAACTTTCTTCGCGAATTTTATTTCATTTTTTTTTGTTGAAAATAATTCGAAAGTGCGTTATCGTAATTGATGGTGGTGTGTGTGTAAAAGTAAGATCGTTTCGAACGGATCAGTGGGTTTTATATACAAGTTTGAGACGCGTGGGTGCTTGATGCTTATCTTGAAAGATATTTTTGTTGATAACCAGAGCGTATGTGTGTTTTATGCAACTTTTTTTAGAGATGATGCGCTGATGGGTTAAACTATTTTTAAAATGAGATGGGGTTTTTAAAAAAAAGGGAAAATGTTATATGCATTTATTTGATAATAGGTATTATTTTTGATGATGATTAATTGATTCAGAAAATTGTGAGGGAGACTACAAGACAACGTGTGGGGGATCATGGGTCATTCATTTTTTATGCAGATTTTAACTGTTGCCATAGAGATAGGAATGTACTGATTAGTGCATAGTTTGCTTGGAGGTAAAAGAATGGGCATGATCGTGAAGAGGAAACTTGTAGATGGAGCTGGAGAGAATTCTTTGTTTCCAAGGAGACCGAATGATAACGTGACGTAGAAACGTGTGTCTCATGCTGTCTTTCTTTGCCTTTCGCTGTTTCCATGCAAACGAAGTGTTTTGAATTTGAGATGATTGACCCATATTTTACTGGCATGATTTGTTTACAATCAAATGAGAGTGGGCTTCGCTGGAGGGATTTACACTTTGATAATAATGTTCAAACTATGGAAATTTATTTGAGATTGGCGAATCTATTATCTCAGAATACCCCTGTTCCTCTGGGATTCCTGACTGATGGATTTTACCAAAAAGTAATCTGTGTCAAAGAAGACCTTATACCCAAACCGAAAAAGGCTACTTATTTTTTTTCAACGTTATCATCATTTGATTACTATGACTACGCATACAGACACCTTTTCCATGGAGACTGAAAGCACAATTTCTCCCAGATCTGACCCGACGATTCCATGAAGATCATCGAGGTGGTTATTTACCCCTCTTGGATTTTCTCACTTTCCTGAATCCTTGGATAACAGCCCTTGTTTCTAAGGAACCCTATTACTGTAAAAGAGCACAATTGAGCTCTCACAGACCTCCATTAGATCTGACCCGACGATTCCATGAAGATCATCGAGGTGGTTGTCTACCCCTCTTGGATTTCCTCACTTTCCTGAATCCTTGGATAACAGCCCTTGTTCCTAAGAAACCCTATTAGACTGTAAAAGAGCACAATTGAGCTCTCACAGACCTCCATTCAGCCTCCCTATGCTAATTCTGCAAATATATTCCTCATTCATAAGTAACGCATCTGTCCATTAACACAACTCTACATTCCCATTCAATGGCATAAATCAACGAAGCAATTTTTATGAATTTCAGAGCATGCATACACGTTTCCAGTTAAAACCACAACCCAACCTTCCAGCAAGAGACAAAGAGGAAAGTTAACCCTTTTTAAAGGAAAACCAGAAGAGAATACAATTTTTTTAGAAGTTTCTTTTTTGTCCATTCGTTCTTCCTAGACCCAGGACAAAGTATCCAGCAACCAAGCAGTTATACATACATCATGTATAATGAACAATATCCGGTCTGGAGAGAGAGTGAGAGAATGTTCATTCCATACTAATAAAAAAATATTCTATAAAAAATATCCAGAGAGTGCCGTGTCTAATGTATACACTGCGTAATGCGCAATATATACTTTATCCTCGTCAGAATACATTGTAAACTGCACAGGCAGATTCAAGATGATCTAGCCATTTAATCCAAAATACATGTGAGATATTGTGAAGGAGAAGACACAGGAAGGACTGACTGTGACTGTGTACGAGTGTGAGAGAGTGGTGGCAAGTTGACAAACATCATCGTTATTCAATCACTTTGATCAATTAACTTTACACTTTCGAAAGTTATTAAAAATGTGTTGATTGCAGAATTCTGTAATTTGCAATTAAGCAGAGAGAGAGAGTGCTATCATCATGGCCCTGCACGGGTTCCTAGAGTTTTTCCAGAAAGAGAAAGTAATAACAATCCTCTTATCTTGTTATATCTTATCTGTGTAGTGATAATGATTTGTTTGTGTGTTGATGTAGACGTTCAGACCGAAGAAGAAGTTCGAGCCGGGCACGCTGCGGTATGGACTGCACAAGGCAGCGCAGGCCAGTTTGAGTTCCGGGATTAACCTCGCTCACGCGGTGAAGCTGCCTCCGGGGGAGGATCTTAATGACTGGATCGCTGTGCATGGTCTGTATAAATAACGGGATTTCTGGTGAGGAATTGAGAACGCTTGTAACCATTATATGTTTGTGTTTCCTCCAGTGGTGGACTTTTTCAATAGGATCAACCTGATATACGGGACGGTGTGCGATTACTGTACGGACAAGACGTGTCCAACCATGTCTGGCGGTCCAAAGTTCGAGTACCTGTGGGCGGACGGGAGTGCGGAGTACAAGAAGCCCACGCCGCTGCCAGCGAGCAAGTATATTAACCTGCTCATGGACTGGATAGAGAACCAGATCAACTCGGAGAGCGTGTTTCCCACCAGGACTGACCAGCCGTTTCCCAAAAACTTCCAGGGGATTTGTAAGAAGATACTGACCAGGCTGTTTAGGGTGTTTGTTCACGTGTATATTCACCACTTTGACAGGATCGTCGCGTTGGGGGCGGTGAGAATTTCATAAAACATCGGATTGTTTAATTATACATTTAAGCTTTTGGTTATCTAAGCGTTGGGGTGTGTTGCAGGAAGCCCACGTGAACACCTGCTACAAGCACTTTTACTACTTTGTAATGGAGTTCAACCTGATAAACGCCAAGGAGCTGGAGCCACTCAAGGAAATGACGCTGAGGATCTGTCCTCCTCCCACTAGCCACCACCACAACAACCAACCCTCGCTACAGCAACAACAGCAGCAGAGTAATGGAGGTGGTGGAGGGACTTGAAAGTTTAAACTCTTTTTTAAATTTCATTTTTATCTTGTATCGTGCCAAAGAATCACTATTTTTAAACTACATTTAAGCTAGAAACAGATTTTTAATTTAAAGAGTGTCACACGGGATTTTAATTGTATTTGTTTGATGGACAGAGTTTGGTGGGGTATTCCCAGAATGTTTAATAAAGATATTTATAATGATTCACACAATCCCAGCAGCTTGTCATGGTTACAACGAGAAATCCAATGGCATTTAATCGTCTGGTTGATTGGTTACTCCAAATTATGTTCGTAAAGAGACTCCAAATAATCCGGTTTTCTGCTGCGCTTCCATATCATACACTCCTGTAGTAAAAGAAAACATGTTAAAACTGCCACAGGCCATAACAACGGTCGAAAAAAATCATGAACAAATTTTATCTCTTTTTACTCCAAAAATTTACAACCCAGTAAAAAAAAATACGCTCCTACCCAATCTCAGGGTACCCCAAATCCTAGCTTCAACTGTAAAACTGCCATATGGTAACGATCAAAAAACTCTTTTTCCAGCAACAAACTCGTTTATGTTCCTCCAAACAGTTTTCATACAATAATGTTCCCTCCAATTTTGACAAAACTGCCATGACAACTGTCGAAATCCATGATGAAATATTGAATCGTTATGGTAACGGCATCCTGTTTTAAATTTTCATTTACACAAACGAAATATCAAAAGTTTTCCTCGAAATAATCTTCTCTCGAGTCTCTCGTTACCCCAACACGTAACTCAAAAAACTGACCCACCTTTTGTCCGTGTAATACGCAGCCAGCAAGACTAGACACATTTTTTTCTTTGTCACAATTTGCTCCAGTTGCAGCGCCCATAAAATCCTAGTCTCTGGTCTCTTACTTTTCTCCAGCAGCAGCTCAGAAAAAAAACCCTTTACACACAGCAACTCTCCCTGGAAAAACAGAAAATGGTTGTGAAAAAGGCAAAAACACAAAAGAGAACGTAGGTGGTCTGTTTCTCCCTGAATACATTTTTTCTTCAAGTTTATGTCATCGACCAGGCTCGCGTTCACCCGGAGGAACTCTCCACTGGAGACATACACAGATACTGCATACATTTGATAAAAATCAGAACATGTCGAGTTGTTTTGACGCATTGTACACTCTCTGTGAAACTGGACAGGCTGGAAGGTTAATTTAATTACAACGAAAAAACCATGATCTTGGAGTAGCTATCTGGTTGATTAAACTTTGTGTTTTTGAACCATGGACCCTGTCACTGGGAGGAGACTATCGTGAGTGCTAAATAGATAAACACCTTGTGTGTGTGTGTGTGTGTAATTGATATTAATTGATTGATTTTTGTAGCACAACAGGTGAAAGCCTGTACGTCACGCTAGGGCTGGACAAAACGGCCACACAGGAAGACATTAAAAAGTCGTTCAGACAACTTGCCCTGAAGCTGCATCCGGACAAGAACCCAGACGATCCAGATGCAATCGAGAAGGTACTAGCATTTATTTCCAAGAGTGAAGTTTAATTGATATCAATTAATGCAAATCTGTTTCTCCAGTTCAAGCAGGTGAACAACTCGTACCAAACTCTGTCAGACCCGACCCGCCGCAACATCTACGACAACTACGGCTCTCTGGGACTCTACGTCTCGGAGCAGTTTGGCGAAGAGAACGTAAACACCTACTTCATCCTAACGTCTGGCTGGTGTAAAGCGCTGTTCTTCGTAACGGGCCTGCTAACGGCCTGCTACTTCGGGTGCTGTTGCTGCTGCTGTTGTTGCTGCAACTTTTGCTGCGGCAAGTGTAAACCTGGAGGGCCTGGAGGAGTGCAGGGGGAGAATGGGGAGTACAGGAGGTACAGCGACTACCAGAACCTAGATGAGGAGGAGGATGAGGAGCGGGACAGTTGGGGGTCCAGACAACGATACCAACAGCAGGATGATCAGAGCAATCCCGTTGTCATCCAGCCGGAGTGAAGTGGTTTTTAAATCAATTTAATATATTCGTGTGCCTAATTTCGTTATTCGAGATTCATGATTCATGATTGGTGGTGGTAACGTTTTCATCACATCTGTCCAGTTTTAAGATTTAATTAAACATGTAACTGTAACATCTATAATGAATAAATTCATTCGTTCAAAACTCTGAAACTAAAATGGTCTAAAAAATGTAATCTGGTTTCCTCCAAAAAAAAAAAAAAAAGTTTTCTCATTAATTTGCATAATTTCCCAGACGTGTTGTTACGAGAGCGTGTACACTCATTTCCTTAGGAAACGTCCATATAGTCCACTACGATAGTCCGATGCTGGCCGAACTCCTCCCGAGTGTCCCGGGTGTAGTTTTAAGAGAACTCTTGTTCCTTATCAGCAGAGAACAACTGGGAGTATATAGGGTGTCTCTGTTTTAGTAGTGTGCTCTCTCTATGCAGATAACCCAACCCCACTACTCCAGAAGAGAGAGAGAGAGACAGAGAGAGAGAGGTTGAGTGAACTTTAAAGTAATTTTTTTTTACATAATTTAAATGAGTGAGTGAGTGAAGGGGAAATAAATCACCATAGTTACATATATGAAGTGTGGTGATATGCAGTTTTGTCTCCATAGTGACTAGTCCAAAAAGAGTGTGTGTAGAGCATCAAACTCTATAAAAAAAACTGAAATAATCTTCCACCATTCACCTCCTGCATACCCCGCACCACATCCCCCACCAGAGACCCCCATCGTTGAAGCATAAAGTCTCTGATCCCCAATACCACCACGCCCAACATCATCAACAACACCCAGACCATCTTCAAATGACCTCGTACTTCGACCAGAACTACGACGTAGACCCTAATCAAGCGCAACCGTCAACAGGAGCTCACCACCACCACCACCACCAGTCTCAGTCTCAGCAGCAGCAGCAACAGCCGCATCACGCCCAGCAACCTCAATCTGCCCACCACTCACACTCCAATCCAGTAGCCACGCAGCCCGGAGCAGCAGCAGCAGCAGCAGTGTCGAGTAACCCTCATCACCACCAACAGGCCCAGCAGGCTCATCATCCGCAGACTCAACAGCAACAACAACAGCAGCAGCAGCAGCAGCTGCAACAGTCTCAGCGGTACACTCAGCAGTTGATCAATCAGCCGAGCCGCCCACGCAGCGCGGTTCCCTACTACCATAACCAAGCAGCGTACAATAACCAGCAGGACTACTACTACGACAGCGACTATAACCGGAGCAGGTACTACACTAGTGCGCCCAGTAGCCAGCGGGCGAGTCCCACCTACGGGTACAATCAGCAGCAGAGGGCAGCGTCTGCTTACGGGTATGGGGCTCAGCATGGTGGTCAGGTTGTTGGGAGTACATTGCCTCAGCAGAGATACGGGTAGGAGGCTACTTGTCTGAGCACTTTATTCAAAAAGAAACTTTTGAGTCTAATTTCCTCCCTGTTTTTTTTTAGCACAATGATGGACGAATACGGAGCGACAGGAGCGGGGGGCGCTGCCCCCGGTATGGTGATGGACGATTATGGCAGTGCTGGGAGCACCCGTCCCGCCGCTGCCCATCACCGGTCCAGGAGTGCTTCCAGGATAACCAGATACAATAATCCGGGCGCTGCTGGGGCGGGTCAGTAATAAAATATTCATTTCATTTGGTGAAAAAATTGCGAAAATTTTGGTGAAAATGTTTCGTGTTTTGTCCGTTAGCCTACGACACTTCGTACTACGACGAGGACCCTTCGTTGTCGTACTATAACCAGCAGGCGCCAGTAGGCGGTACACTGCCTCACCACATGAGCGCGAACCCTTCCCAACAACCGGTGTCAATCCTGAACCGATCCCGCCACGCCTCCGGACCAAGTATCATGGGAGGCCGTAGTAGTGCAGCAGCAGCAGGCTTGGCCCCGGAGGGCTACCTTACCGAGCTGCAGCTCCAAAACTCAGACTTGCAGCGCGAGCTGGCCAACTTGAAGAAGGAGCTGGAGCTGACGAACCAGAAGCTGGGGAGCAGCATGCACAGCATCAAGACGTTCTGGAGCCCGGAGCTGAAGAAGGAACGGGCGCTGAGGAAGGAGGAGAGTGCGAGGTACTCGCTCATCTCGGATCAGCTCAAGCTGCTCAACTCGGAGAACCAGGTAAAATATAGAGTAGTAGAGAGAGATGATGAGGATGAGAGTGAGTGAGGTATAGGGTAGTCCTGGAAGACACTCTTTTGTGTGTGCGTGCTCGTTGTTTGACCTGTCTAGATAATTCATTTGCAGAAACAAGCGTTGCTGGTGAGGCAGTTGGAGGAGGAGCTCAGGCTGAGGACGCTCAGGGGAGGGGCGAGCCTGGAGATGCAGCGGCAGATGGAGCAGTTGATCACTGAGAACGAGCACTTGGTGCGCGAGATTAGGATTCTACGAGAAACGATCAAGGAGTTTGAGCTCAGGCTGGAGACGCAGAAACAGACGCTGCAGGCTAGGGATGAGAGCATCAAGAAACTGCTGGAGATGCTACAAGCGAAAGGGATGGGGAAGGAGGAGGATAGGGCTATGATTCAGCAGCTTCAGATCATTGCTCAGAAACAGGTAGGCAGAGGAAATTTGTGGAGTGGGTTTGGTCTTAAGTTTAATAATTCTACATGATTTATTGACAGATCGACGACCTCCGTCTGGAGATCCAAAAACGCGACCAAGAGATTCTCTCGCTAACTGCCAAGATGAAGACGCTGGAGGAGCAGCAGCAAGACTACCAGCGCCACATTGCCGTGTTGAAGGAGTCGTTGTGCGCGAAGGAGGAGCACTACAACATGCT